>JAODLL010018307.1:0-26828 GCA_026546735.1 Forbesichthys agassizii | reverse complement strand
ATATCCCAAAAGGCCTCCTTCTTCAGTCGGACGGCTTCCCTGACCATCGGTGTCCACCACGATGTTCGAGGGTTACCTGCTCCTTGAGGCACCTATGACCTTGAGACCATAGCTCTCTGCCGCAGCTTCAGCAATGGAAGCTTTGAACATTGCCCACTATGGTTCAATGTCCCCAACCTCAACAGGGATGCCAGAGAAGCTCCGCCGGAGGTGTGAGTTGAAGATCTCTCGAACAGGGGTCTCCTGCAGACGTTCGCAGTTTACTCGCACTACCCGTTTTGGCTTACATGGTCTGTCCACATGTAATGTTGTTATGGTGATTATTTTTAGTACTAATAATACTAATTAAAAAAACCATCAGATCTTTTAATACATTTTTTGATGTACTTTCACAATCTCCTATAATTACATGCACTTATCAGCTTGCAAATGTACTGTATCTTGCGCAAAAATAACTAAAACAATAATAATATGGGATAATATGCAACCACTCTATACAAGTGATTTTTGCAAAATCTATATACTAATGATTTATGTTAGCATAATTACTAATGTATGAACTTGTCTAATGTTACATTTCATTTAAATAAACTAATAGTCTAATAATTTTTTCTTATTAGACCTCTTCTTTGTGTTTTGCATATGAGTATGAATAACAATTTTGATTGTCATGGCAAACAAAGTGACATTCAGATGACAGGAATGTGCCAGGAATTGTGTAAGCACTGACCAGTGAGAAATTGAGGAATGACAAATGACGCAATGATGCAATTCAGTTTTACCTCTGCATTTAACAAATGGTATAAATTAAATAACCTTCATTAAGAAATGGTTTCTCTGAATATGAATAGAATATGAATCGACACATTGCAGGGCATGGATCACCATCTACAATAAGTTAACTATAATGCAATCAATACCTACTGTTCACACCACTGTATCAGAATTTGGTTTTAATCTGCACATCATTTCAGAATCTATACATCTGGAACATGTTTATTTGAGTGCGTATGGTTTCATGTAAATGAGCTCATCTCCTTTGAGAGGTGTTACCTTCAAGCGTATACAGTATGTGCCATACATTAAAGCATAACAACGCCATCTAGTGGACATATTAGACAGTGAAGAGTCAATTTCTATACCAAATGTTCTCAGAGGATGTTTGTGATGGACAAAGACTTGATTTTGGGGGAATTGCTCAGTGATTTCAATTGTTTAATTTAGAATTATTGTAATCATTTTTTATTTAGTTTACAATTATGTAAATGTAAATGTGTTGTATGTTATTGTCTTTGTAAGTGTTTGTATATGGTGAGCTTGCACTTCGTCTTTGGCATTATCGGTCAAACCGTTTGAAAGCTGTTGTTTATGGAGTCATTTGACAATCAACATACAGTTTCATCTCCTGCCGATGTTATTCTTCATATCTTGTCCACAGTCCAGCTCTGCTCTGAAAGCTAATCCATGTGGTTTTCACTGGTGCTCAGCAATGATGATCAGTTTCACTGGCCTATTTTAAACTGTGCCTGGGCGTACAGTAAGTACAGCACATAACACACGTCCCTAGATCTTAGCCATAAAAGAGCAGTAACTGAATGTCTGTATTTCCTCACGAATATTTTGGCCCTTTGTATCATTTTCCGGAATGGTTTGGATTGAATAAACAGATGTAAAATGTTAATTGATCACCAGAAGCAATCCCCTATGCCAAAGGTCCAACTTAGAAAGATATATACACTACTGTACTGTAACATGTCATCGGTGTGACACACCAAGATTAATGAATTCAGAATGTAGGCAGTCACACGCAGGCACACAGAGGTCAGTACTTAAAGCTATTTATCTATCTAACATACACTAATTTACACTATTGTTTCTACAGCATGAATAACAATCTGAAAAAACACAACATCGGATTTTACTTGATAGGCGTTTGTAGGGTTTGAACCAACAACCCAGAGAACTAGACTGTGTCATGCGGAGCAGGCAGGGTGGACCCAAATGCAGACACGCAGATACTCACGTAACAGGGTTTATTACTCACGGGCAGGAATACAAACACAAGGCTGACAGCAAACAATAATCTGAAATGCACTACAGAACACATTAGGGCTTAAATACAAGTTGACAAGACAGACGAGTGGCAGGTGAAATCAATAACACTCAACAAGGGCAAGACTCTGAACACAGGGGAAACACGGACTGGAACACAGGGGAAACACGGACTGGAACACAAGGAAAACACGGACTGGAACACAGGGAAAACACAAGGAAGGGAACACAAAAGAGGGAACGCAGGGGAGGCAGACCGCAGGACGTGACAGTCTGCCCTGCCCCCCAGCAAATACTGTATGTCAACAGTTCCAGTATTCTGAAATATGTTGTATTACTAGCTCAAATATACTGTAATAACCTTCCAGTATTTGTGGAGCACATACAGTTTCTTAAAGTACCCTTTCTAATTCACAGCAGTGGGTATACATGTTTTTGAGTCGACCTACCAACAGTAAATATAATAAATGGAAAATATATGCCCATTGCAATCAAAAATGCAACACCCCTAGTCCCCACTTCTTCTCAGGACCCCCTTCTGTGGAAATGCAAATTAAATGATGTAAAGAGAGAGAAAGAAAAAAGTGGGGGTGAGAGATACAAATATCCTCATGGTTGAAGTCGAGGTCAAATATAAAAACCTTCTTGACGTCATAAAGATATTGCTGCAGAACAACTCTTTTGATCCCACAGCAGCTATACACGGTTCCTGCATGCTACAAGTGCAGAATAGATCCAAACAAAGGTAAAAACCAAACTAACACAAATTAAGCATTTACCTACTTGTGGCAGATGAGTCTTATTAGCTCTTTGAGGAGCATTTAAAGGTTTTCTTCTTTTCCAGTTCTTTTCAGCTCACATAATGTTGGTGACACCTTGGTATTTGGAACTTGGTACATCAGATTTCAAGCCTATTACCATTCTCATTGGAAAAGCACTGTTCTTGTTTTCATGCATTTGTTTGACATTCAGACATTTTGAAGAAAGTTCCATATCTAAATATAAATATAATTATTTGATAAGATAACAATACTTATATTGTTATTTTATAAAATAATTTAATGTATACTGTAACACTGCAAAAATAGCCCAAGCTTTAATTTGTTTCGACCAATATGTTCAACAGGCCTTGTTTACTTAATTTCACACAAACCCTTGCTAAGAAAATATGGGAATATGATCACATTTATAATTTGAAAAAATATTATTTGTATGTGTTGTAAAATTGAATTGGAAAAAAAAATACAGAATAGGTCTTTAATTCCTTGTCTACTCTACAGACAGCATTCAGTTCAGTAAATAACAAGCGAATGTACCTTTTTGGCATTGCTAGTAAAACATCTGCACAGAGGATTAAGACACACATACTGCCTGTGAGTAATAATCCTGTCAATGTTCAGCCAGCAGTAAAGTAAAAGCGGCGAAATGTTAATCTAGCATTAACAATAATATTTTGTGAACAACAAAGACAGCCTACCCAACAACATCACCACTCTTCTCTTTATTGACGCCGTCCTACTCAACTTCGCCACTCTCCACACACTATATTGACAAAGCTTTTACCATTAAAAAATATGCGTGAATTTATATTGAAAAAACAGACAAGGCTTCTAATTGAGCCATGTTTTAATTTTCCCAGGCCAGTAAAAGGGACAGGCATCTATTTGGGACAGGGTTTTTATTTGAAGTTTTACAATATACTGTATATATATATATATATATATATATATATATATATATACATTGATTACAGGGGCATAAATTAAAGTTGACCGGACGTCTTTTCAGGCCATTAAATACACGTCCTCAAATGATGTCTTGAAATCAACGTAGAATCAACCTCCACACAAAGACATATTTTCAACGTTTATTCCGATCTGCATTATTTACCCAAAGTAAAATGACATTAAAATGGATGAAAGACAACAATGCATATTTTAACAAAAAGTTGTTTTTTCATATTGGATATTTTCTATTTTTGAGTGAGAGTTTAGATTGTTTTTATTTTGAACTACATTTAAAAACATGTTAAGAAAATGAGCACACTAAACATGGGGCAAATAGGGCAAATAAACACGGAATTCTCATATAATAATACATTATTTCTGTTTGTAGCAATTTCTCATGTTTTCCACGACCCATTTTCAACGGTTGATAAGAAGGCGAAAGTAGGACCACGACTGGCGAACAAGATTTCAATTAGTTTTCAACGTCTTTGGACGGCCATTGCTTACTGGGAGGTGTGTTGAAATTAAGCATGCGATGAGATAGTCCAGTAAATAGACAATAACACAGATGTTTGATTGTCCAAGAGCTGTTCTGCTTCAGTACCAAGCTGTTGTTTTTCTAATGGAGTATATTGTGTAACGTCTGACTTTCATGTGTCAGCACATTCCACAAATGTAATTACAACTAACATGCAATAGACCTTGCAATTAAGCTGGGTTGAGGTTCTGTGGTGCTGCAAAATATTTCATGTGCAATAACAATTGTGTTTGTCACATTAAGTGCACTTTGTAGACCTGCCAAATGTGACAGTAAGCAAAGTGGGAATTGCAAAAAACATTTGAGAGCTCCCTTCATTTTTGTTGAGGAAAATGACGCATGATTATTCATTATTTCACAGCATCTGTGATAGACAAACTCAGCTGACAATTACTTGTGAAAACATACATATGGTCCTCTTTTCACAGGCTATTTGTCTTAGCAAGCCAATTTCATTAAGCCAATCAAGAGATTCTGCTAATGAAAATGCATGCTTTGTTAGTTCATAACTTAACAGCACATATTTTAGACTAGAGCTTTAGGTGAATACAGTATTTTATCTCTACAAGAATCAAAGACCCACAGACCGGAAGACCCATGTCTTGTGAGTCCTGTGAGTCCTGACTCCTGTCCCGTCGCGTAGCCTATAGTAGTAGTCAATGAGCAATTGATTTGGATCTTTTCGTTCATTTGGATCAGTGTGTCTCTTATCACGTGAACAATGAATGAAATACTGGAGATTATTTTCACTCAAATTGCCATGTGAATAAAAAAAAGTATTATGCAGTAGGCTATTGGAAGCATTTAGTGTGGATCTGCGTTAGTAGCAATATTGTTTGCAGTGCATCCGTGCGGCGGCAGCATTATAATCAAAGACTCAGAAGACCTAAAGAATAATTTGCACGCAAAGGAATCATGTCCTGAATCAATAAAAATATTAATTTGCGACCAACTCATCACTATACTTTGCTGTAGAAGCTGTAGACTATTAAACATAATGTACCTTACGTAATAAAGCAGGGATACCTACTGTGTGTATTATTGTCATTAAAATTACTATAATATTTGAAAGATTTGATGTAGCTTTTGTCATAATCTGTTAAGTCCCACCCCAAAAACATGACGACCTAGCTGGCCACCCCAGTAGAGCAGTTCTGGCTACTCCCCTGATACCATGTTTTTTCTTGGTCTTGTATTAGCACTGGGTTGAGTAGAATTAAGCAGACATGTGACACATGTCGCAAGTAAAAGGATATTAGGCGGGTCAAGTCCATTTGAGTTGTGTCGTATTTGTACTGAAGTGTGCCGGCATCTGTGGGCAACAGGTGGCCCCTTTTATGAGCTCCCTGTGAGTTGTATGACAGGAACAAACTTGACTTTATCACCATGGTCAAGGGAAAGAGAGACGAGGGGTGAGGGCACACAGATTGAATATCACGGCATGAGACACTGAAGTTCCATTAGCATGACGTGGCATAATAAGAAAAGGCAAATAGCATTGGGAGAAGAAAAAAAAAAAGATATATTAAATTACATAAATTAACATTTTAGGAAATTCTTTGTAGTAGCCAATGGAGGTGCTGCAAAACAAATTGCTCCTTGTCTAGAAAAATAAATCCATTATCACGGGCAGTCTTCCTTCAGTAGCTGCACCACATGATTCAGAGAAAATACCAGGCATGCCATGAGATTGCCTGAGGGGGGTCCTGTCAATGCCAACCCATGTGACCATGACCAAGACCCACAGAAATATAAACTTAAACAAGATCTAAAAAACAGTTTGCTTGCTGTGAAAGAAAGAAAGAAAGAAAGTAAAACTCAGTTTCAAACTAAATCAATGTTTTTGTAATTCTGGCTTCAACCCCAAGGGTAATCCTATACATAAATAGAAGTGCCTTTTTAACAAAACCAAACAATTACAAAAGTTACATGTTAGAGTTATACAATCTCTATAGATTTAGGTGACAGATTTTAAATAACAAACATTATGAACCTAACATTCAAAGCCTTTCCTGAAACGAATCGTTGCTGGCCATGCACAAATACATTTTGATTTATACGGTGTCATGGTGAAAATGTTTCATAGTTACAATACATGAATCAAACACATGGTGGGTGAGCATCCAACCATTGTTTTTTGTTTAGAAATTGGATGTATTACCAGGATGTATTACATTCTCACATAACATTCGTGTAAGTAAACACATCAATTATGTTACAATAATTCTACAGTAATATACATTACTAATTACAATATATTTTACAGTATGCATCACCTGTTAACATACTGTATTCAGTCCTCAATATACAATGGAGTAATTTCTTACAGCCTACTGTAAATATCTGCTACATTTACTAATACTTGATTCAATTAACAAAAATAGACCATATACTGTAAAGGTGATGTCACAGCAGCTCCAGTCTGGTAGGCCTATCCTGTGGAATCATTACCATTAGCACCATTACAACATTTACCTTTCTGATAGAGACAAATAATATGACATAATGACATTCAAGAAGACTGCAGCAACAAAACATTCAACAAGCATGACAGAGGCAGAGACAACTTACTATCCTTTATAAAAGTAACAATCAAAATTAAATTCAAGAACCCATTGTAATCTAAAGTAAATTGGTACAGTATATTGAAGGCAAAAATGTATATGTATTTGGATTGCACATAAAACATTGACAGAAAGCCAGAGGAGGTGAGGTGTGAATTATGAGGCAGAACGTAAGAAATAGATCCAGACAGTTACAATGGTCCAGTTGGCATGCATGGTGAAAGAAATTGGAGAAAACTGAGGGGTGTGTGTGAGACCTGTAGCGTAGCCAGAAAAAAAGACTGTGGGTGTGCCTTTGAAAAACGTGGTGTGCCACATCGAACATCACCATTCCATTCTATGGTTATTTTAACCGTCAACGTGCAATCATTATTTACGTACCAACTAAATACAAAATAGGCATAGGCCTCCAGCATATGGGTCAAGTCACGTCAGCGAAGTTGCGTGTAGACTGGTTATGGATGTTTGACGAAAACTGGGCAAGAATGTACACCAACAGAGCATACCGCAAATGACAAGGGAAACGTTATTGACATTATCTGCAATTTGACATCTTCAAATGGCAAAACGGCGCAGCTTATTAATTCGACTCAAGTCTCTGTATGGTTCCTTTAAAACGCCAGCTACTGTAGCATTGTTTCTCTGTTGATGGATTTTATCCTATCATGTCGACTGCTGAACAGTAGATGAAACAGCTTGTAACAAGCAATGCGATGAAAATATGATGTAAATGGGTTCTGTTTCATTTAGTTAAACTAGTGTGGCATTAGCTGCTGAAGGTGTTGTTGCATTAACGCGTGTCGTGACTCATGCACAAAAGTGATTGTCCAATAAAAAGTGAAAACCGTATGAAAAAGTGCATTTTGTGGTTATACACATTTGAAACTGGTAAAAATGAATGGATCAATTATAATCTAGGACACAGCATAAATAATACATAAACTACCTACCACTGACATAAAGGTCGGATTAGCCCTGCACGTTTTGAGTGTTTCAGCCAGATAAAAGCATCTGTATGCGGACGGCAACCGCTTTTTATCGGATAACCACTTTTGGGCAAGTTGCGCTTAAACTACACTTTTTAACTGTGGATGGATGATGTTGTTTTTGACTAAAGTAATTTAGAATGAACAATTGGGCTATTCAAATTAATAGCCTACGTTTGGTATAAAACCTTTTAGCGAGGCTAAAACTTAAATGTTTTCGGTTTCTGCATTTTATTTCTGGGTGTGCCAGCTGCCTCTTTGGGTAGCACAGGCACACCCTGGCACACCCGTGGATACGCCATAGTGTGAGACGTTTAGAAAACTATTCCAAAGTCAGAAAGAGAATGCCGACTGGGAACATTTAACAGACAAATATTAAATAATGGATTTGCAGTATATTATAATGACAATTAATATTCAACCAGAAAGATAGAAATAACAACTCAACACAGAAACATATAACGTCTGAATCTTTGTCCATAAAGTGACCGATCAACAGACATACTGTGTATTGATAACAGCTAAAGTTCAGGGTCAACAAACCTGTAGAGGCAAGTTACATGAAATCAAAAGTAAAAGCATTCTCTGTGACATTTATAACTGTTGTTGTTGTTGTAGTAGTAAATATAATAAGGTTCAAGGTCAACACTGTTGGTGCACTGAGGATTGGCACCAAATAAAAGTACTGGGGTCTCTGATGTTGCTCATGTCTCTAGTTCTGCTGCTGCAGCCCGTGTATATGTTTACTCATGCTGGTTTGGCTTGCAAACACCCTTATAAAACAGACACACAATATGTGCAAGCACTGTGCATGTCTGAAACTGCATTCTGGGACACTGTAAAATACACATATATGAAAAGCAAGATACTGAAGACATATGTGGTCTAACACATGTATTTGCTTTAGATTCTGTAAGCTTACAACATTTCTAATAATAGCAAGGATCTGCAAGAAAATCCATTACATTTACAGAATGTAAATTGCTAAGCAAATAAAAACATGGATATCATGTCTGAATTAGAATATGTGGTATAAACACATCTTAATCTCCCAGGTCATGTTATGAATGCTCTACGGTTTTACCAGGTGCCTGCTGTCCTATATAACAAATCAATAATGTGACACACAGTCACTGTGCAGCGCCACCAGGAATTCTTACTGTTTCTTAAAATAGTAACTGACTCCAACAAGACATGGATTTTGTTTTTCTTTCTTTTTTAAAAAGTTTACAGTAAGACTATGTCCTAATGTAATAGCATATTGTCCCCTACAGTCCCTTTAATACTTTTTACACATCTGGCACTGTTAGAACATTATATGTCCTGCAAAACATATTTAAATGTTTTATTAATCATCATTATTAACTTAATGCACAATACTGTATGTACAAGATAATAAGTAGTTGATATTAACTCACAACAATATGCATTTGACTGCAGATACATACATGTATTATATAGATATTAAAAAACATTTACAAAATGGTTTTCTTAATACAATGTTTACTGTATTATTATGGATGTATGAATCATTGACAATGAATTGAATGGCATGGTTGGTAATGTCGAAAACCTTTACACATACACTGTACACAATTGTGGTTCAATTAATCAAAAATCCAGAACAAATGTAAATGATCCATAGCCTCATTATACAACAGTGTCATTCTTCTCCAGCATTATACCCATCTCTATGACTGACCCACCCTTAGGGACACCCTTCACCGCCCACCCAATCTCTAATGACTTTGGAGTTTCCACAAATACAAAAAAAGCCTAAAGTGCTTGTGGCACACTGGTTTGGGATAGCAAAGCAGCATCAGGCATAGACCCAGACACATTGGGGGACGGATTTTATTACAGTACCTTAAAGAACCTGTGAGTGTGCACTGACACCAGAGAGAGGCTCCTGGCTGCAGAGAACGGAGCACATAGAGCAGGTAGGTTCTCCTCAAATGGAATTTAGTCATGAGCGGAGAGAAGCAGAAATCTACACAAATCCATCTTTTGTGGTACCCATAAATGTGGACATATTATTAATACAACAGAGCATTGCTGAGCATTGCTGTGAATGTGCCTGTAATATATATGCATGTTCATCTGAAAATGGAATGGATTTATTGTTAATGCCATAAAACATGAGTGTCATCAATATTTTGTTCTATTTTTTTTTTTTTTGTAAGCTTAAAAGGGGATTTATGGTTTGATTTCTAAAATGATGAGAACCAGTTGCAATCTAAGCAACCGATTCATACAGTTTATGCTGAACACTGTATATTCTGGTTCTTGTGGTGCTGAATAAACATATCCAAGCTAGGCACTCAGCACTCCCAGTTTGGAATCTGTGCAGTTGGATCATGAGTTCATAGCTGAGGGTGGGGGTTGATGCCTGCTAATTTTAGATGGAGGTGTCAAATCAACATGTGGCATGTATCAGATCATTTTGTCTAGGGCGTGCGCCATATTTTGAGAGAAAAAATAGGGCATCTGCTCTAAGGTAACACATTGGGGCGTGCTGGAAATTATTTATATTGTTGTTATCTCTCTGTGACAGCTCTTACCATCTGTTCGTCCTGGTAGGGGTTGGTGTTTGGGTCTCAGTAAATGTGTTAGTTAAACACTCAGATATTATTTGTTTGTTTATTTATTTTTTCTGTCTTTGTTACTTTTTTGATCTTATATAAGAAACAATGTAAACAAATATAGAATATTATAAGTAATCTTCAGCACAAACATTGCAATGTTACTCTAAAACTGTACATCTACTGTAGTTGTATCAGTAAGAACAAAACGTGGTGCATTGACACATTAGCATGTCTCAGACGTTAGTTAATTGCCCAATGTTCAATACACAGGTATTGCAGTATTGCAGTAGAGTTTGTATGACACAGAATGGCAGAAGACAAATTTAAATTATATTCTACAGCAGACTAGATTCTACAGAATATCTTCTCAACAGGCAAAGCCTTCAGTTGCACTGCTGGGGCCATAATACAGTAGCCTTTGTTTTGCACTCTCAAAGCCTCAGCCAGTCATGTATAAAACAAATATAGTACAGGGATGGACTGTTGGGAACTCATGTGCCACAATATTCATTGAACCAGTTGACTCGGACAATGGTCTGAAGGCCTACCTATGAGGTATTAGCTGTTTCTAGCAGTTTAGCATAATTTTCACAGTAGCTGCGTTTACATGGACCCTATTATTCCGAATGGAATGTGGTAAAGCCCAACCCGAAACACCTCAATCTGAAGAGAAAGCCCCAACCCGATTGCAGAGGGGTAGTATAACCCGTTCCATAACCTAATTGAAAGAAGAGTTCTAGCGTGAATATGTAACGTATTATACCAAACTGTTAAACCCGATTACTTCCTTGGTGCGTACTTCTGCACAGTCGTACTGCTGTTGTTGTCTGTGATGTTAGTAGGCTATTCTGCACAGCCACTGTAAAATGTCTGGACAGAACAATTGTGACACACGCAAGAATGCGTGTAAAATATGATGACTTCGTCGGGAGTCATAGGCCAAAACGCTCCACCAGCCACACAAATAGCCTGACTCTCCTGACGTGCCTTCAACTAGATGCTATAGCAACTAGCCAGTTTGAGCCTTTTAGCCTGTCTAGTGGGACACCTATAATATGTGCATGTTAACATCTATTCCGACAAGTTTCGACGCAGCATGTAAACACCAGACCCAATTCGATTACATACAATGTAAGCAGGTAATCCGAAATATTCAATAGGAAAGATTCCATTCGGAAAGGCAAAAACGTGCATGTAAAATACTGAATAAATAGGAATTACTACTTTTAAAATGTGTTTAGACATCAGCATACATCTGTGAATGTATTGAATGTATGGATGGGACAATATATAATTTTATCATTGTTCATTATTTAATAAATATTTTTTTAAATGCAGACGTGGTGAATCAAATGTCCATGATCATGATAATCATGAATATCCTCACATAAGTATGAATATTTTCACAAGTGCATTGATAAAAGCTGTCTAGCTCAGTCCAATTGTATTTACTTATTAAACTGCATATTTCCAGTCAAGACGGCTTGCTCATTGTGTCCCACATAAAAAGATATTTGTTGAAATACAAACAAAAACAAAAAGGATCACACAGAAAAGATACAGTGCATATTTGTCAAGATACAATTAAATGTTTTTATCTTAACTAAATGTAAGATAAAGTGATTCCAGTATGTTTCAGTTCATTTTAGGAGTTTAATAATATTGTAATAAATAATTGTGATAACATTGTTAATCGCAATTATTTCGGCCAAGATAATTGTGACATTTTTATATTGTCCTATGCCTAATTGAATGCAATGCTGCAAACAAATTGTTATACAACTGTCTGTCATTATTACACTTCTTCACAGTATAGATATATTTATAGGTTGTGGCAATCAGCCCACATACAAACACAATAATCTTATAAAACATGACTCTCATTTCTCTGTGACAGAAATGTTTCCTAAGTAGGTTTTTATTCCTGCAGGACGTTAATAATGACAGCAATAATGAGACAAAGCAATGATTAGGCTCTATTGACAGTTAATTTTCATCTGCTGCAGAAGAAGAAGATGAAAAAATGGTGTTTAAACTGTAAATGTAATTATCTAATAATCCATGTTCTTTCAGAAGCAAGCTATAAAGTGAGTGAGAAGAGGCGGGCTTCACTCGCAGACATCTCCTGTTTCAGGTGACTGGATTTTTACCATATTTGTTGTGCAGTTCATTTTCAAGGCCTACTGAAAGCCAAGATGGCAAATCCACAGTTAATTTCAGCATGCGGATCATTAAAAATAAAATGCTTAATTCTAAAGAAGATAAGAGTACTTGCCATTTAATAGTCTAGCATTAACATCTAGCACTCCCAGAGGACATACTATATTTAACAATCTGAAAATTAACACCATGGCATTGTCAATTTATTTATTTATTTATTTATGTATCTAACAAGCATTCTCCAAAATTACTTACTATACCTTTAATAATGAAAGCCTAGAACTAAAATGCATCTAGTTTCTTGAGGCAAAATATACCAGCCTATACTGTATACAATCCTATAAGGAAATTGCAAAAGGGACTACAATATATGAACTGTATACAGTATAAATAAAATCTATGAAAATAAACAAATAAAAAAATATCGTCTATTGAATACTGTATATATATATATATATATATATATTTAGCTGTTACTGTAAACTATAAATATACACATTAATCCTGGATCTTAAAATTAAAATCACACGCACGCACACACACACACACACACACATATACTGTATATTCTAATGTTTTCTATTTGACATGCTTGTGTGGTTTATAATGTAAAACGGATTAGAATCAACTAAAAGAACATACACATTAACATTTTTGTTCAGTTTTTCTGTTTCATTTTTTCTTTCTCAAATACATACTTTTAGCATACATTACTGGAAGAAGAGATTCAATCAAATCAATTCAATATTGTGCATTGGTTTACAAGACTTTATACAGTGTTATACAGTAGATGTGAAGTGAGATACAATATAAGTACTGTACTCTGGCCTAAGAAAGCCATTTAGTCCAAGATTCAATATCACTTATGACATTGATATACAAAATAGATCAATGTCATTTACATGCACTTAATAATTTTCCCGTAATAAATACAGGAAAAGGATGTTATGATAAAGTATCTACATATACAAGTACAGCATACTGTAACACAGATAACTCCCACTATTGTCACTTACCACACAGCACTGGCGCTCAGAATGCTTCTATGCAGGAATATAGGGCATGCTTGAAATAAGAATAATTAATTTCCCACCATTAACCACACCTACTGAATCTCCTCCAACTAGGAGTGATGATCAGTCGACCACAACCAGATCAAATTTTATAAGAACAAAAAATAGGGATGGTCTAATGTGACCTGTCATGTGAACTGATATACCAACATAGTCTGCAAAAATGTAGATACTATACTACTATAATACTATAAATAATATACTGTACACACTTTATATATTAAATAATTGTATTTAATTCTGAAACTACTATTGATTAACCTAAAATAACATAAATAAATAAATGAGTCACGATCCTGTTATAACATTACTTTTCTACCACAGGGCTTTCTGAGTCAACAGAGCTCAAAGCAAAGCCAAGATGTGGAAGAAGTCGAAAGTGTCGGACCAAACTGCCATTGGGCAGGAGGGTAAGAGAACAGCGATATGTGTCACCTCCCATTATGGTTTGCAGTCAAATGCTGCAGAACTATTTTTCCTGCAGTGCTTCTGTTTTGGTCAGATGGACGACATTTCTACACTGGAAAAAACACATTCTGATGTGTGATAGCATTTTGCAACCATGACTAATCTTTGATCAGTGCACTCAAGATGCAATTCCATACAAGACACAAGTGGCAACTGCACAGCCTAAAATGAGAAAAACAATTTTATGTCTCTTGCAATGAAGTGTATTTTTTTGTTGTTTCTCAGTTCTTGAAGTAACTAAGAGGAACAAGCCAGCAATATTTCAAAATATTTAGTTGAAAGCTCGACTGTGATTGCATCACATAACGCAGGATGAGAAGAACAAACACACCACCAAGGACAAGTGATGCAGACCTGCAATAGTGTACATTATCCTCTCTATCAAGACGGCGCAATCATGAAGATGTCATTTAATCAATGGAAAAGAGATATTTGCATTACAAAAACATATATAAAAAAAATTAAGAATTCTGAGGCGCACTCACAAAACAGACAATGAATCCTCGTTCAGAGTTAATATGGCCATTCCAGCATAAATGTGACCCATTCGCTTGGCGCTACCAGTCTGCAGCTTCCCCGTGTCTCCCGCCGTTCATTTTACTGTGGAGGCCGGGCCGGGGCCAGTTGTTTTTTGAGAGGGGCACACTCAACGTAGGACACAATATACAGACTGTCACCCTGAGCCTCACTCTCGGGATCTTCTTCTGTTGCCTCTAAGCACTCGCATTCACAATTGGTCTCTCCGCTTAACGCTGCTGCCTGATGTTTCGTCAGCTCTCTTAATAACTGAATCTGGCTAATCATTTTTATTTTTGGGTTTAAAATAAAACATAATGTTTTCTCTTGATTTCACATTAAAATAAAAAACAATGGACAGGAACTTCAAGAACCAAGAATATGAATATATGGTTACTGGCTTGCGTTAATTACTATAGTTTATGGTGTGTAAAGCTAGATGTACACCATGGTGATATTCGCTGGTGCGTGTATTATTATAGACCATTATAGACATCTTCAAAAGGTAGCCACATGGGGGGTCATACGCTCAGTGTTCCAGGGCCACTGGTCCCTGTTGCCCCCCCAGAAATGCAGCCACATGCCCATCACCTCACTGCTTAAAGGTTCTACAAAAGCGATTGCTTTGGGAAATGGAACTGGTTCTTCAAAACCCTAGTGGAAAGCCCCAGTGAAAACCACAGATCAACATGAGAATATATGGACATTACGTGGACATTATGTGCCTGTGTACTGGATAGTCCCTTAATTAAGCAAGAAACTATTTTTATTTTGTATGCATTATGAAGATATGTTGTGGCGATAGTCTACAACTACAGCAGAGAATGCAAAAAAAAAGTACATCTTTCAAAAACATTCACAACACAGTTGCATCATGTGAACGGATATACAGCTTGAAACTTCATGAAGATTTATAATGAACAAAGGACTGGAATGGAACCCCCTAATAGATTTGACCAAAACACATGAAGATCAAGTGGAAAATGATTAAACATGAAAATGGCTCCATGTTTGACTCCTGGATAAACCGCAACATCTTCAGATTCCATTGCGTGTGTGCATTCTTCATGCGCCATATATCTAAATGACAGTTTATCCACAACTAACCCCGTTTTACTGTGAGAGGTGTCTGGTGTCGATGCAAATGTTATCTCCCATCCCAATTTGTGTCTGTTTTTTGTTGCCTGTTCCTGTGTTAAGTGCATTTGTGTTTACATGTACAGTATGTTGTTGTGTCATATCCTGTCAAAGTTCCTGCGCTTCCATAGTGCTTTGTTAGGATTCACCTTTTCTTGTCCTATTTCCTCTCCTGCTGTCATGTTGCGTGTTAAGTCGCCTGTTGTGATGGAGCACACCCCAACGAAAGAGGTATGCGGGTTAAATGACATCACATCCCCACTTTCTTCTTATTCACAAATGCATGATTTGCCGGATATGTGAGTTGCATGTTTGTATGATGTGGTATACATCACTATGAAAGCTATCATCCATAATGGATGAACTTTCAGTATCACAACATATGCATCTCGTTGTTGTGACAGTTTTGCATATATATTGAAACAAAGTTGGAGCTGCAAAAGCTACAATACACTTACACACAGTGCAGTTATATAATAATACAGCAGAGTTGTAAATGTGATTTGAAGGTAAAACTACAGTAAATGCTTCTGGGAGGTTACAGTAAATATTGCTTGAAATCTAAGCACAATTGCAGGAACTTTTCGGCCACTATAAATATTTTAAATGTGTCTAGTTGCATTTACAGTAACCTGCAGCAAGCATGAATTTGGTATTAGCGAAAAGATGAGAATAAAATCTAAAATAATATTTTTCACAAGCAATATGCCATCAGTTAAGATATTCAAAAGCAATTATGTCCACTTTTATTGTAATGTATTTATTTCTCTAATATCTCACTATGGCCTGTAGAAATGACAGTTTCACAGTAGGAAAATTTGTTTGAAATAATTTGAACAGTTCTGATATACAATACATTTATTTACGGTTATTAATATTCTTATTATTCTTATTCTTATTCTTCTTATTATTAGGCGGCAATGCATAAGCAACGGAAAATAACTGATATTCAATCAATTTGCTATTGCTGTGTAGTTTTTAATTAATATTACAGTAATTGCAATGCATAGTGCTCTCAAAGCTATTTACACATTCTTTTTAATCTTTTCATACCAACTTGTATGCACAATACACTCTTGCATAATATGCTGGTTCTCTACTAAATGGCATTTTACAGTATTGTCATCCTTTTGCATTGCGATATACTTGATAACAGCTTGATAATAGGAAAGGTAATGTAACGGTATTTCACTTTTGCTAGGCTGTACATTTCAGCTTTTTGCTTTTCACAACATTTTTTCCATTGACTAAATAATACATTTCTTCAGATGTCATACAGTATTTTTTTACTTGTATGTTCTAGTAGCTGTTCCATGTATCTAGGTAAACATGTTTGCTTCATATTGCAGCTAATAAGTATTGTATTGCATTTCCATCGGCTTCATGCTTCATGCAAAATTACAATTCACCAGCTTGAGTATGACGTTTGGTTTTATAGTGTTCCAATGTCAAGTCATGTTGCATACTGTAGGAAATTGTAGTTGTACAGATCCAGTATCAAAATATGATAACAGAGAGAAAAATAGATTGAATGATAATAAGATGACACTTACTGTAGCTACCCGTTCTATAGCACACCTTCTTTGTGTTCACAATACAGATTTGGGGCACCTCTTTGCTGTTCAACATTGTCTGTATTTAATATAAGGAGGCTCTTCTCCTTTAGTCATGAATATACCTTATACCTACTGTATAATATGTACTTATACTGACTATTATTACTGTATTGTGTGTTTGATCAGGCATCAGGAAGAAGTCAAAGGTGCCTGGAGTTATGATCACCCAGTTTATGGAGGAACTTCCAGAAGGAATGACTACTCCAGACTTCACACGCAAACCTATTGCCTTGACCATTCAAGAGGGTAAGATGCCAAGTGTAACAGAAATCTCTGCAAAGCTGAACAATATTTTTAAGGCATTCTGTATATTGATTGTTTACTGAATTTTTATAGGTTTGTCCAAATGTCAATTGTCATATGTGCAGACCGCTGTCTTCACATATTCCGTTAGCACCATTAACTTTTAAAACATGTATTAATCATTCATTAACTTAAGATGTTCAATTCACTCTGATCAAATCTAATTTCAGGTAAATTTGCTGTGCTCAAAGCTAAAGTTGTGGGAACTCCAACACCTATTGTAACATGGGGTAGAGCAAACGGAGAAATATTTTTCCACCCTGAGACATGCGTGCAGAATTACAACGAGACATCTGGTGAACACACAATTGAGGTAAAAAGAAAGTTGTAAATATAGCCTCAAATTGTTCAACAATAACAAACTGACATCAACGTTTTATGTTCTGTAGTTTCCTAGCGTAGCCCCAGAAGATGCAGACACCTACAAATGTTTTGCAACAAATAAGTATGGAAGGGCTGTTTGTACAGTTCTACTAAATATTATTGAGGGTAGGATTCTTCTTATATTCTTTCACTGAATGGTGTATTGTACTGTTAGGTCACCTTCTACTGTATTATGTATTAGATGTGTATTTCTTTCTATATATATTTTTATTCCAGTTGGGTTCCATAAGAATAAGGAACTTCAAAAAGGACAAGGAGATGGTAAGGCTGATAACCCTTTGTTGAAACTTTTACACAGTATTTATTTCATGCTCTATTTGAGTTACATGCATTAATATATTCAATGTTATGAATCATATACACCTTTTATAAATGATCTGCTAATCATATATTATTTATTTATCTTTTACCCCTTCAGAGCCCATTGAATTCAGAAAAATTCTGAAGAAACGGTAATATATCATCGTTATCACCACCACCATATGTTGCTCAGTGAAGTGCTGGTTGAGTGCAGGTGTGATGTTACACTTTCCATCATGCCACAGAAACATAGATGGCACCCGTGAGCCAAAGACCATGGAGCCTGATGAAAAGGTCTGGGAGATTCTGATGAGTGCTGACAAGAAAGACTACGAGCGCATTTGCTGTGAATATGGCATCACCAACTTCCGTGGCATGCTGAAGAGACTAAGTGAAATGAAAAAGGAGAGAGAGGAGGAAGTGGCTCAGGTTTGTAACCATGCTGATCTTTAGTCACTTCATTTGACCATCTTTAATGTTACTTTTAAACAGTAGCGATTCTGCCCAAATATGTTTTCATCTAACAAGGCACAGATGACTGGTTTAGGTTAGCTTAAATGTGTTGATCTGCATAAGCGTCATTGGAATGGCAACTGTACTCTCGTAAACACATTCAAATATATGAAAGACGTGATGAAAACATCATTAGATCATCCCCTTCTAGTTTGTCTCCCTTCTATGTGTGTGCATGGGATTCCCTTCTGCCCTATTCTTTTTTGTATTTCCTAGCTGGATGTGGATTTCAACCCTGCATTAAACCAGAATTTTAATACCTTTAAAATTATGTATAATTCAAATATATGTTTACTATGTTGCCTTCAACTCACAAACATTTGAATTATATATACCGTATATATATATATACATTGTATATATATATAAAATTCAAATAACTTGTAAACAGTACATGAAAATTATAATAGTGTTATTGATGGTCATTTTGTTTTTTTTACTAAATACAAATACTGTACATGCTAATTGCCTCCTGTTGTAGTTTATTTCACATATTAGCACACTGAAACCCATTGAAGTCAATGATGACGACTGTGCAACAATAGAACTGGACATGGATCTCAAGGATCCAAGTAGCAAAATTTTCCTCTATAAGGTATGTTATTTTATTTATATTATATATTTGTATGATATTTTCAAATGTTTTAAATACTTTTTTTTAAAAATTATTAACATGCTAAAATAAAAAAATCTACAGAATGGTGTTATGGTACCATTTACCAGCGAACTTGGGGATGAGATGAAGCATAGCCTGAAACAGGTTGGCAAGAAATACATATTTACCATTAAAAAACTCAGCGCAGAAGATGCTGGACTTTACTCTGTGGATGTTGAAGGTGTCAATGTATTCTCCACAGATTTTAAAGGTAATTTGCATAATATTTCAACTCTTCAGCTAAATACATTAATATTTAATTATGCTATTTCCGAAGCAGCACATGCCAGGACTGATGCTTAAAATGTTATTTTTTTCTTTCCCTTACTACTGTACATGAAAATGTCTGTCCTTCTTTCGACAGTGCCACCAGTTGAGTTTGCTGTGAAACTTCAGGAGGTCAAAGCAGAAGAAAGACAGGACGCACTTTTCCAGTGTGTCCTCTCCGGACCCCTGGATGAGGTCAAATGGTTTGGAAAGCACACTCCGTTGTCTAATGATGAGAAACACGAAATAGTCGTATCAGAAGATAAGATCATCCACAAGCTGATCGTCAGGGATTGCTTGCCTTTGGATGCCGGTATCTACGCAGCTGTGGCGGGAATCAAATCCTGCAATGCCTGGCTTATCGTAGAATGTGAGTGAATTCTATATTAATTAGATGGTATTAAATCAAATACAGAATTAGAATTTGTAAATGCAAATAATAATAACGTAATTATGTTTTATACACTGTGTGCACAAATAGCACACTCTTGACCAATTATCCCGTCACTAAACATACGGTGATTTTCAGCTGACCCTTCCCACAAGGGGAAGAAGGCCGTTCGCAGAGGTACCATGGCCGGAGCCGTAGACGACGAGGAGCTGCTGAGAATCGCCAAGGAGCAGAAGGAGAGGTATCAGAAGGAGATGGAGGAGAAACTGGCAGCCGCCAAGAAGGCCCAGGAGGAGAAAGAGGCGGCGGACGCCATGGCCCGAGCCACGGCCCAAGAGGCGGCGAAGGCGGAGGCAGAAGCGAAAGCTGAAGCGAAGGAGGTTGAGAAGGCAGCCGCCAAGGCCAAGAAGGCAGCTGCCGGCAAGGCCGGAGGAGGGGCTGGCAAAGACACGAAGAAGGCAGCAGGCACCGCTGGAGCAGCTGGAGATGCTGGAGCCGCTGGAGCTGGCGGGGGAAAGGGAACAAGTGGTGGCGAAGTTGGGGCTATTGGTGGAGGGGCTGGTGGCAGAGGGGCTAGTGGTGGAGTTGGGGCTAGTGGTGGTGGTGGGGCTGGTGGCGGAGTTGGGGCTGGCGGTGGAGATGCTGGTGGTGGTGGGGCTGGTGGTGGAGGAGCTGGTGGTGGTGGGGCTGGTAGTGGAGGTGGGGCTAGTGGTGGTGGAGGGGATGGTGGTGGAGGTGCTGGTGGCGGGGGTGATGGAGGGGCTGGTGGCGGAGGTGATGGAGGGGCTGGTGGTGGAGGTGCTGGTGGCGGAGGTGATGGAGGGGCTGGTGGTGGGGGCAGTGGAGCAGGAGGGGCTGGAGGTGGTGCTGGCGGAGCTGGAGGAGGAGCGGGTGGAAGTGGAGAAGGAGGTGATGGCGGTGCTGGAGGTGCAGGTGGTGAGGGTGGAAAAGGTTTGGAAGGAGAGGAGTATTCTGATGAAGAAGCTGAGAGAGCTGGTGAAGAAGGAGCAGAAGGAGCAGCAGAGAAGCGCAAGAAGCGTGTCCGAGAAGCCCCCCTGGTGCCAGAACCAGTTGCAGGTGAGTCTTTCATGATCTCTAGATTAGGGCATCTGTCAGCATTCTGAAACAATATCATTACTATTATTTACAGCAAATACAATGTAATAAACACAAGTCCGATGTGTTACCTGACCAACTCATGAGATAACAAAATGAACACTGCAATGACGCATTTCTTTGAAATGTGAATATTTTACTTCACTGCTGGTCCAAAGGCAGCCTCAGGGTCGGTCCATATGGAGTGTTTCATTATATTTGCTCATTTTGATTTGTTTTGTATCTCTTTGGTCATTCTGTTTGTGTGAGTTTGTTTTTCATGTTTGTGACAGTTGGTTAAATGTTCCTGATTGTATATAAACACATTACATAAAAGGTATTTATATGCAATAATATCTTAAACATAAATAGGAATTTTTGTAAGAAGAAGATTCCATTAGCGTATATTGTTTTCACACCTACAGCAATGACTATGTTACAGCACACAGTATGTGGTTATTTCTAAATATAACTGTGCTACTGACAATCATCAATAGAAAATAATTTTGAGGGGGAGTCAACTCAACAAAGTGCAAAACCTAGAGAACATGCGAAACGTCGCAAAAAAGTAAATGTGGTGGTTGAAGAAGTGGTCATTGGTAAGAACATAATAGCACTGCATGGTACAGAAGGTTTACTGACTGCTGAAATAGACAGTGGTGGCTGGTCCTTCAGACGCAAGGAAAACACACTGTTTTTGAATTCAATTACTTTTAAATCATGATCATCGACTTGAATTGTTTAGGCTAAATTCTGTTTCGTTAAATTCTAGTCTACAATCACAGCATTAGAAGTGTCTTCCATGTTGCATAACAAGCTGTTTATTTCCGTTGCTAGCTATTATCCCAAAACATACAAAACAAAATGAATTAGTACTCTATATTAACACATAACTATTTATTATATACAACTTTTCCACAAATAGCTGTGTAAAAATGCGATGGAAAACCATCTCTGCATGGTGAACTTTACAGACAAAGTAGAGAAAGTAAATAAGCGTAATACAGTGGCCAAAATGCAATCTCCTGACTATTGCCTCATATCGATTTACAGTAACGTTTAAGCTTGTTAAAAAATGTCTGCATTCATATGTGACTAAACACTTATATGGGCACAGACGAGAAAGTCTTTACCTGGATGTCTGCTGGGTACACTGGACACAAGCGTACTCAAATCAGCCATAGGATCCCATTGAAACCCAGCTTCAACAGCATGTGGGCTGTGTCTCCATTTGTTTCTTTGGGGGGCAGGCTGCTCTGCTGTTCATGAATGCAGAAACATTAAGTATAACTTAATGAAGGGTTCAATAATTAATACTATATACACATATTAGCGCAATACAATATACAGTACTGTAATACTGTAATATTTTAATAATAACATCTCAGTTTCATGTTTAATTTAGTTGTAGGGGAAACCGGGTCTCCTGTGTGTTCTCTGAGCAATCGCCACAGATGGACAGTAGTTTTAGAAATGTGTAGATGTTGCTAACTATTATAATATTAAAACAATTTACACTTTGTTAAATGTAATGAGAAGCCTGGATCAAAAGGTTGAGTTTAATGGGCAGTAACATTTTTGCTGTCCATTGACCATATGGTTGATTTTTAGATACACGGATATACTTTGCATTTAGTCATTATTTAAACTGCAGATTCTTGGAAAGAGATATATTTTCTTACAGAAAAAAAAAAAATACAGTATCTGCATATATTTCATGTTTAGCATACTGGCATTACAACAAACATCCCCATGCTGATTGATTGCTACAGTATGTAGTTCAATGTTTGTATGTGTTTGTCTTCATGTCATGTCATAACTATTGTTCTTCGTGTACACCGTACATGTGCATTTGCAAATAAATGTACAATGATAAAGTGGGTAATCAATAAACAGCAAGAAAACCAGATGGCACAAGCATCAACGAAACTATATCATTATTACTGATAATATTTTCATTCGTCTAACTGTTTATTATCACATTTTGTTTAAAAACTGTATTAGGTTATAGGTCCAGCAGCAAACCTTTAATTGGTCATAATGGTGATGGGAAACCCCACACACCAAACAGAGGACAATGGTGAGACCGTGGAGAAGGGAGGGTTGGGTGGGGAAATGGCTGCAGCAGGCATAATGTCACATCAAAACTGAATAGTCTTGTGAGAAGGATGTGCGACATTGACATTCAACTGAAGCATTTACCTCAATACACAACAGATGTTTTGTGCATTCAGAACCATTGAAGAGGAAATGTGTCAATATGCTCTTATCATATTTACCAAGAACAATTACCTTATGTTATGTTAGACTAAAATTCAGAAATTGCCGAGTTTAGTAACTCGGCAAATTATGCATATACTATCTGAAAGTAAATAACTGATTCATACTGTATTACAGATTTGTTATTTATGTGACTGGTATAGAATGTTTGAATTTAACAGTGGTAAACTGCTGAATCACTTGAGTAAATGCACAAGCATAAATGGGAAAAAACACCAATCACCGTCAATGTCTAAAACGCTAAAAGTTTATAATGGGAAGAAACACCTCTATGTCACTAGGAAGTGTCACTGTGAAACAGAAACAACAGAGACTTTGATTAATGGGCTTGTGCTACACAACAGAAAAGCATAGAACATTATATATAACACATATATACTGTATAATATCATATAGCAATGTATGCTTATTATGTAAAGAATATTGTGTAAGGTACTGTACATTTTCTTAATATTTTATTGCAAACTTTATTTCAATGAGTTGCCTTCTTAAACATTAGCTGTATGTCAAATTAGTATATTACCATATAGTAATGTGGAATTTCATTAATCTTCAGATCCAGTTGTTCACTTTCACGCTGGGCTCTCTGACTGCAAAGCTGTTGTTGGGGAAGGAGCTGAGATTGAGTGCAAACTGAGCAGTGAAGAGTGTGAGGGAATGTGGTTCAAAGATGGAGATGAGGTGAGCTTAAAGGGGAAATATGATACATTTTGACATTGACCTATCCCATGTGTGGTGATGTTCTTGGGACCATTTGATGATGAGCGACTGGAGGTCACCCAGCCAGGTCCTTGGGTGATTTTTAACAGATACGACATCCGTTTTCAGACAGTTAACTGCAGATTTTTGTAAAAACAGGAATTTTGTCAATACCAGCATTGATGTGTATCATTACAGTTCAATCATATTAGTTTACAGTTCAAAAAACACATTTTAGGGTACAGTTACATTATGTATACAGTATATGCTGCATGCATACTTATTGTTTTGTCTGCATGTTTCTCTTTCCAGATTAAGACATCTGAAGGCATAACCATTTCTAAAGATGGAAGTTTCCACAGACTGAAAATTCACAAAGTCACTGAGGAATATGCTGGCACATATCGATTTGAGGCAGATGGTCGTAAGACTGAGGCTGTGATTTCTGTTGAAGGTAATGTTTCTCAAAAATGGACACAATAGAGCGCCTCCTGTGCTTGAAACAGGAATTGCAAAATAATTATTTTAGTTTCAATGCTCACATGCCTCTTTACAGTACCAAATTGTTAAACATACCTTTATAGATCCACCACGATTTGATGCTAAGGAACTAGAAGCATTTAAAACTCCAGCAACTGTGAAAAAGGGTCAAAAGGCTACCTTCAAGTTATCTTATGTTGGAAAGGAGCCAATTAAGGTTCAGTGGTACCTTGAGGGTGAAGAACTTTCGGATGAAACAAACATTAAACTTGAGTACAACGAAGATGGCAGCACCCGGCTTCTTCTTAACAAGCTACAGCGCAAGGACAGTGGCGAAGTCAAGCTTAAACTCAAAAATGAGTTTGGCACTCTTGAGGCTGTGACTCAGCTCATTGTACTAGGTGAGGTAAAGATTTGTTTTAAAATATATTATAGTATTATAGTATTTTAGTATAAGACAGCATTACATGAAATTCAAAATTAATTCATCAGGATCCTAAACTGTGTGTGTGTGTGTGTGTGTGTGTGTGCGTGCGTGCACGCGCACGTGTGATTATTTGAACTTTCAATACTTGCATGTTATCATAATCTTGAGTTTAAGATGTATTTGATGTGCAGTATAATTAGTGTACTGTATTCATTTTCTCTTTTGTCTTATTGCCAGATAAACCAACTGCTCCAATGGGACCTCTAGAGATTGTCGAGGCTTCTTCTTCTGCTATTGAAGTCAAATGGAGACCACCAAAAGACGCTGGCGGTTGCAAAGTCCTCAACTACATACTGGAGCGCCAACAGGTGGGACGCAACACCTGGAAGAAGCTTGGCCCCATTGGTCCCGAAGCCAAGTACAGGGACACTGATGTAGATCATGGCAGGAGATATTGCTATCGCATCCGGGTTGAGACAGAAATGGGCGTCAGCGAGCTGATGGAAACTGAAGATGTTCAAGCTGGAACAAAAGGTGTCTCATTATCTATCAGATGTACTGTGTATAAATACAGTTTATGATGTCATTTTATTTTTTGTACTTTCAGGATTTATAGTTACCTATTTTGTCTTCCGCCATTTCATATATTTTATATTCAGCAAAGTTTATTTTATTTATGGGTGTCAATTTAAATGTGCTTTAGAATAAATTTAGAGCAAATGCAATGAAGAGAGTTGTGCAAAGTCATGAATTTGTATTCAAATTTCAACTGTAAAATAAAATTATTACTTTGTCCTAGAAGGTGAATCGTTTTACTGAGGAAATGTTTATGCCTCGCGTATGTACGCAGCGTATCCTGGAGCTCCATCCACACCAAAAATTGTTAGTGCCTTCAAGGATTGCATCAATCTTGCCTGGGTTCCCCCTTCCAACACTGGAGGAACCAACATCCTGGGATACAACCTGGAGAAACGCAAGAAGGGCAGCAATCTGTGGGGCCCTGTCAATCCACCTGATGAGATGATCACAGGTATTTTCATAATCATAAATCTAAATGTCTTTCCACAAACCATTTACCATTGAATCATTTGTGCATATTTTCCTTTCTCTACAGCTAAGGGATATGGTGTTAAAGACATAGTTGAAGGCATGGAATATGAATTCCGTGTTGCAGCGATTAATAACTCTGGAGCGGGAGAATTCAGTACCCCATCTGAGTTTGTGTTTGCCCGAGATCCAAAAAGTAGGCCCTTTTTTCAAGTCTATCATTTTTTCCATGTAAATACAGTACATGCCTCACTTTCCATATAATTAATATGAATCATTAGAGAGTATAATTCATACTCATGCCCATTCAAAACCCTTTCCATTGCAGTTTTTATAGGTTTTTATAATATGTTCAAAACTTTGCATCAAACAGCACTGCTTGTCTACCACATAATTAAATATTACTAGCACCCTCTAGATAGCATCTATTTTTTATTTCAATTTTCAATATTTCACAAAAATGACACAAACCAGAAAGTCACAGATTGTATTTGAAAAATAATGAATAATCTCATAATCTCATGACTATAGTCAATGGCAATATCTGGCTGTGACACTGTATATC
>JAODLL010018287.1:10785-26832 GCA_026546735.1 Forbesichthys agassizii | reverse complement strand
AAAGAGTATTCGAATACTCGTTCGGAAATACCATCAAGTATTCGAAAACTGTAAAATGGTATTCGGGACAGCCCTAAAAGCGAGGGAAGGTAGAAACAAAACCAATAGTGTCGTCCTTTAAAGTCCCCTCTCCTCTCCTCCCATGATGACTGTAGGCCATTTGTGAGGATGCATGTCAAAATGGCTTCAGCCTGCTGCTGTGATAAAGGTGCCTTGAGCTAAACGCTACCTCACTGCGCTCAGTCTCAGCACCCATGTGTCCTACAATGCACCAGTGCACAGAAACCCGTTGCGGACATTGGACAGACATACAGACATACAGAGAGAGATGGATATGTGAAATGATAGATAGGGGAAACAAGGGGCTGAAAGACAGGTGAGCGAAAGGCAAAAACAAAACGTGTGGTGTCATTTTGTGTTATTTTACATATTTAACATTTAAATATTCTGCAAAGATACACGTATAAGCATATTTGCGTAGGACCACAAGCAAATGATGTCTGGGTAAACACAGCTTGCATACATGAGACAACACCTCTGAAACTGCAACACATCACACATCTGTTGTAAGAGAACAAGCTCAAACTTGCTGTGTCATCAGAAATGTAATTTATTTGTCTCGCTGGTTGTTGTGACCTACTGTAAATTCTGCTTTGGAAGATGTGACACTTCTGTAGATCACATTGTTGTTATTTAAAGGTAGCCCGTAGTACTGTAAGTAATTCTGTAGAAAGCTTGTAGATATTCGGTCGAAATAAAACACCTCTCCCTTCTATGCCATACGGTGCTACCTCAGAAGCTCTGCATTAGAAACACATTGTGAAGGCTATCATATTGTTTTTGTGTGCGGTCTGCACCACTTTGCACTCATTTTTACGATGCCAGGGTTGTGTAGAAGTAGCAAATAATCTTTTTCAGCATGCACATAAGCTAGCGGCCCGCAAGGGAATATTTGGTGAATTTGTCTACAGCGACGTCAGCATATTGTACCTCTGCGCTGGTCAGTCAGCTGCGCGGACGTCTGAGCGTTGACTTTGCATGCGAATACGGAAGTGCCACATCTCCTTTATGCCCCCAGATTATACCTCCCCGTCTTGTCATGTGCAAAGTTGTAGCCTTGGCTAATAATGCTCAAGCAAGGCATTAAAAAACGTTTCTATCCAGAGAATCTAAAATGTATACCAGGGTTGTCAAAGGGAGGCAGTCTGTGCATGTACAGCACGTTGTTATAAAGATCCCTAATTCCAAAGCACTCTGGCATGGGTTTGCATCCACAAGACGGTTGTTCCCTGCTAAAAACTCCAGCATAAACCAGCATGAATTCCATGCTGGTTCATACTGGTTAGAGCGGGTGTAGTGCTGGTCCAGGCTTGTTCATGCTGGTTAGTGCTGGGGTAGTGCTGGTCCAGGCTTCTTTATGCTGGTTAGTGCTGGGGTAGTGCTGGTCCAGGCTGGTTCATACTGGTTAGTGCTGGTCTACACCAATGCCGGGGTACCAGCCGGGGTACCAGCAAACCAGCATTCCATGCTGGTTCCAGCATGCAAAACATACCTTAAGCTGGTAACAAGCCATGCTGGCTTTTTTAGCAGGGTTGGCTTCGTCGACGGAAGGGTACTGTAGTTACATTTTGGAGAGGTATGGTTCAGGCTACAACATAGGCTACGTCGTAGGTTACGCCCTATCCTTAGGTTACGGCGCAGCTTTGACGCAGAAGCTTAAATTGGCTTTTCGCTTACAATTGCTTACTATACCTTTAAGAAAGACCTACTGTACTGTATGTGAACATCGTGTTCAAAAGGTGTACATGTTTATGTATAAATGTATTTTATGGACATTGTAGATACAGAAGATAGTCGGATTCATTTTATCCATAGTTTTTCTCGAATCATGTCCTGTGGCTGTACTGAAAGAGGAATGTACAATGTGACTCATTAGCACAAAACTCTAAACACAAAATGGCTGCAAACAGAAACACGATTTGCATTTCGTCCCAAGATGCATTACCATACACTGCAGTGCTGGACTCATCTGATGCAACAAAAGTGGTGCTCCTCATATTTACAGTACCTTAACGCCAACTCACAGTTAAATTGACGGGATAAGCGAGCAGCTGGATTCACTTACAGACACAAATGCTTATCAGTTTGTTTTATGAACCATTTCCAAACGTATTTAATTGGAGCAGATGAATACGCAAGTTTGCTACTTCTTTCGAAATTAGAGTTGAAGCGATATAACCTGTCAGCGATATCATCACAGATGCCCACTTTGATTCAGTACTGTTATCTAAATAATGTTATCTAAATATTGCCTGCACACATCATAATCCTATTGTCACCACACCAAGTTAGAGTCTCCCACTGTAGAAGTAAATATTGTAAATCAGATTCTGACATGGGCGTGCAGGCAGCTATAAGGTGAATATATCCTGTATGGGGTGTGTGTGTGTGTACGGCACACATCTGATCTCAGTGAAATATACTCCCTGCCTCTCTCAGTTCATGTGTGTGTAGATTATACATGCCTCTATCTAGCAGACGGCATCACTATTCCATGAGCAGAGACTTGCTTCAGCTCAGCAGCTTTCGTTTGTCTCTTCACACCGATGCAACATTCATGGGGGTGTGTATTTCTGTGCCTGTGTGTGTGTGTGTCTGTCTGTCTTTACATCTATATCTGGCTATCTTCCAGCGCATTCAGTGAACTGATGGCTGACGACACCTGCACTCATTCCACCTGAGCCCTGAATACGTGTCTCTGTGTGTGTGTGTGTGTGTGTGTGTGTGTGTGTGTGTGTGTTAAAATATTGAACATTGCTCCAGGTTTTTTTCAACACAAGAACTTGCAGGACCATATTAAGCTTTAGGAAATCTTTCCCACTTCTAGTGCTTACCGTGCCTGTCCCATGCAAACGTACTGTATAGACCTCATCCAAAATATGTTACTTTTGCAATCTACGCAAACGTATGTCAGCAATACTGACGGCACTAAATAAAAACCATTCATTTTCAGTGAATGAGTATGACACATTTTTGCTGTGTCATTGCTGGGCTAACACAGCTGTAGCTAAAGCAATTAAAAATGGGTCACTTTGATTTAGGTGTTTTGAAAAGAATGCATTAACGATTTTTCAATTTGGTTGTTGAGAACATCTAAATCAAACTGACCCTTTGTTGCTTTTATTAGGAAATTGGTTAGATTGAAAACAAAGGGTAAACACAATGTCACTGGACACCGTTATTATTTAATCCATTTGAGAAAATTGTGGCAAAGAGGCAAGTTGTCAGGCAAAATGGACAGTTGGTAAAGTTTGCCAACATATTCAATTGTCAAAATATTCAATCAAAAGGATTTCATTCGGAAAGACAAAGCGTCCATGTAAACCCAACTTCTGTGTCTTTGGCTTGTCATGTTCCTCTAGAGAATGTCCTGTTTTCAATGTATATTTATTTAATCTTTATTTTAACAGGGAAAACAGACCTGGATCTCCTTTTAGGATGTATCGTGTAAACATAAACATTTTGACATGAACAGTTAAACATAAACACATGAAACAAGTAAAGCAGAAAACATCCATAAAACATATTTATAAATCTTAAAGAACGGCCTTGTGCCAAGGCTCTGCGCTGTGACCTTTGGCCTCTTTGCTATTGATTGCTTGTAAACGGACATTTAACCAGACCGCTTTGTTCTTGACCCAGGAGTCACCGGGTCACTCTGGATGAAGTCTGCACTAAATATATAAATCCCTCACAACCAACCCACCCAAATCTCTTTTCCCTGCATTCATGTGTTTGCATCCCTTCTTCCAATACGGTTCAGTGTATATAAAGTGCCTTATGGAGGCAATAGCATTTTCCCGCGGAGTAAACTACATTTCCCATCCACCCCATTGCTCGTGTTTGCTCTAAAAAGGCTTGAGGAGGTTGGTTGAGGAGTGTATAGCGATGGTACAGCCGGAGCACCAGCCACAGGTCAAAGGTACTGGCAGTGCCTGCTGTAATTCTGTTAGCTCTCTGTTTTCCCTGGCCCACACTGTTGTTCTCTTTGGCTTAACCACATCCTCTTGTCTGCTTTTCTCCTGCAAGTAAAAATACATTTTGCTTACACAAACACACACACACACACCATTATAATGGATGTGTAGGCAAGGGGAAGGCAGGAATGTGTCACAGCTATTAGGCACCCTGTCCCTCTTGTTTTTGAGACCATAGTAGCCAGCCAATTAACCTTCGGCGACATGCATGCACGCACACAGAGACACACAGACCCACAGACCCACGCTCACATGCAGTATATCCGTACCCTTCTATTTTCCTCTGTACCCCAATATTGAATCTATCCGCTGCTCTCTTCTTCTCCATTGCTTATATGAAACAGAGTGAAGTAAAAATATTGCAGACAGCTCCATCTGCAGTTTGCTGTTTTGTATGTGCCCAGATATATCTATAGCTATAGACAATGAATAATAATAGGGCTGTGGTTATTGGTCACCCATTTATAACAATATACAGTATATGAATTTACCATAGGAACTTAAAATCGACCCACTGTTCGCAGATAACAGGTTCCTGCAGGCAACCATTATTTATTTAGCTTGCTATGTTAGCCGCCGGTTGTGTTTAGTGGATGATGCAAGCTAGCTTGCATCATCCGATGCACTTTAAGGCAAACTTGCATAGCTGAAACAGTTAGCAATCTTGGTGCACTGTAGAAAGTCTACAGTACCTTTCTAGGAAAGTGGGAATATATGTATTTTTCTGGTTTCTCTCTATTTTTAGCAGTGAATAATTCTACCTAGGCTATTTGTTTTCTGGTAAATTGCTGGGAGACAGCAGAATTCAAACAATATCTGAGGATTTCAATAAAATTGCTAAACATAAGCTTGTAAATTGAGTGAAAATGTCAAAGCTATTCAAATGGAATTTTGCATTAATTAGACCAAATATTTGCTAAACTGCTTGTTGTTGAAATGAAACTGTATAAAGCTTTAGGAGAAAATGGTTGTTAAGGACATGTTCTATTCTGCTGTTCTTCCTCTAAGTTACCAGTAGACCGATAAGGGTGAAACATCGATATGCAGGCGCATGTACAGTACAGTACTTAGACACCTTAGCATTCCTGAAATACCATAAAAAGTATTTTGAATTATTGGATAGCAGAGGATACAGTTAAGTGTAATTTAGATCCATTATAACATTTATATGAGATAGGTATTGATAGATAGGTGAAGAATGTATGCTTTAATGCAAGGTCCTTGTCCAAATGTCTTATTTGCTCTTTAATTTAGACCTTGAATATTAAACATGCTTTTCCTTGACACCAATTACTTACTTACTCAACCGGTCAACAATGCAATTTAATGCATTCCGCAGTTTTTCACTTTAAAATGTCCGCTGACATTTTAAAGTGAAAGCAGAGAACAAATTCAATAAAGATAATCACTTCAGGGATCTCTTTATAACGCCAGTGACTGGCAGTAAGTTCTCCTTGCTGTGATTTTAGAATCACTACAGTAAAGGATTCCTACAATCTACCTAGGGAGCAGACAGCTTACCGGCCATAGGGCAGTAAGCACTTTAACATTGAGCCTTACCACTCCTAAGCCTTCCTACAGCAGAGCCAGGTGTTAATGTTAAAATCGACACAGCAACAAACACGCTATACACGCTACTAATATACAGTGTGGTTTGACCTGGTGCAATAGAATGGAATACAAAAAAAAAACATCAGGGGAGATGCATTCCTCCGCTAAAAAGGGATTTCCCTACTGTTCGTAACCACGTGTTTGCGTAGCGTGTACCACAGACATTCCAACCTTTTAACTCAATTATTCTTTGCTGTGGTTTTTTATTTATTTATTTATTTTTTTTATTATTCCTTTTTATTTAATTTGTTTTACTGTCACACGCTTTCACACCCCCACACATACACCCTCCCTGGTGTGTATCCCTCCAGAAGGGATTATGTCCATCAACAGGATTGCTTTTACAATGCGTGTGTGTGTGTGTGTGTGTGTGTGTGTGCGTGCGCGTGCGTGCGTGCGTTTGTGTCTATCGGTGCTTTATCATTCTAGATGTTTAATAGAGTACGCCACTGTAAATGTGTACTGGGGTAGAGGTTGGGGGAGCAGTGTTGCTTGACCCCTTCCTGCTGACTCATTCACCCACAACTGTTACTGGTGTGTGCGTGTGTGTGAGTGTGTGTGTGCGCGTGAGTGTGTGTGTGTGTGCGCGTGAGTGTGTGTGCGTGTGTGTGAGTGTGTGCGCGTGAGTGTGTGATACAGTGAGGTGAGAGGAAGAAAGAGAGATAATGAGAAATATAGATAGAACGAAAGAGAGCGAGAGCGGGCGCCGTAGGCTATTATTTGCAGGTCCATTTTGTATCATTAGTTAGCCTGATAATCAGACTGAAGCTTCAGCTATATCTGTGCGTGTGTGCGTGCGTGTGTGTGTGTGTGTGCGTGTGTGTGTGTTGTGGGGGGGAAGCATTCTCGAGCACAATGCCTAACCTGCGCTTCATTATTTGTACTCACTGTAAGTGACCTTAGATTAAAGCATCTGCTAAGTGACCTAATTGTAACAGTCAACAGCTGGTAAGGTTACAAGGCCACCATTAGTATACACACACACACTCACTCACGTCAAACCACATAACCCAAACATTGAAGTAGTGGAAATGAAGCATTCCTTTCCACCATTGGAGACACTGTGTACCGTACATATAATTGGCCACGGGCTCCTCAGACACGGTTCTTAGTCATATTACCCTACAGGCCCTCGGTGATATGTTGATCCCCATTCACCAATGCAACATGCATACACACGCACGCATACACGGACATGGCCTGTGAGATTAGCGTTAGCGGGATAAACACCTAGGGAGACAGTGTCTTAATTGCATTATCCAGCAGATCATTAAGTGAAGATTGCATTCTGTCGGCTGAGATTTAAGGAGAGTGATAAATGTGAGAGAGAGAGAGAGAGAGAGAGAGAGAGAGAGAGAGAGAGAGAGAGAGAGATCACAGGGTAATAGTGAAAGAGAAGTAAAGCAAAGACTGCAGGCTATTGGCAGAGTGGGAGAATTCAAAAGGAGATTGGGGTGGGCTGGACAGGAGAGGCAGGGAGGAACGATCTGGGATAAAACATAATGTCTGGTTGTCACTCTAATGGCATCCCCGACGCATCCAAATCAACAGAAGTGGCGCTCCAGGGGAGCCTTAGCTTCACTAAGTTTCTGGTCAGAGTCTGGTATTGGTCAATGTTAGCAAGCTCACTGGAGACCTCTAACTGGTGGGCCCATCACGCAAGACGTTTCCTTTAACCTTAATTAAGAAAGTAATGTAGAAATATGTGTTGTCTCCTTGGCTAATACTTGTTAGCTAGGCACATAAAAGCCCTTGTTATAGCAGTGCATGTCTATAGGTGTGTTTACAGCCTTGTAAAGGAAGTGGGAACGCCTGTTAAACCAATCAAATGGCTCGGTTGGAGACCAGCCATGCTACTGCAACAAACGCTTCAATCAAAAAGACGCGCTAAGGCCAAGCCAAGTATGAGCACCCTTGAACGTTAGGCTGAGGTTATACTTCAGGATGAGATACCAAATCTTGGTATCTAGTAGTTAGCCTTACTGTTAGCATAAAGTGCTACAGTAGGCATGGACCTTATGCAGCTTGTTATCCTTTGGGATATGTATTGCTGTAGGAAAGTGATGGAGCGCAATTAATTGGGCATTCCTTCTATACAGGTCTAGTCTACATAATGTGATCCTCACCAATGCACGCACACACGCACACACACACACACGCACACACACACGCACTCTACTGGCCCCCTTATTGTAGCTTATTTTTTCAAACTTTTTTTGAAAGGTCACATTATCACTCAATGCATTTAAATTGGAGGGTTAGGTGTTAATCATAGAGATGTACATGTTTGCTTCCTGCCATATTATGTGTGTGTGTGTGTGCGTGCGTGTGTGGTGCGCGTGTGTGTGTGTGGTTTGTGTGCGTGTGGTTTGTTTGTGTGTGTGTGTGTCCTCAAAGATAGATCATTACCCATCAGCCACCTCTGCCTTGCCCAGAAAGTGCCGGGTAGCCTTTGGCACAGAACGCTTGTTTATCTGTTTGTATGTGTGCACACACCTGTGTGTGTGTGTGTGTGTGTGTGTGTGTGTGTTTAGCTGTAGTTCATCAGCTCATTGTATCTCTTAGATATACGACCAGGTACTTCGCCTATACATCACGTTGACCAGCCCTTCAGACCCTGAGGCTATAGATCTGCTGTGCGTGCGTGCGTGCGTGCGTGTGTGTGTGTGTGTGTTTAAGGGTTGTTTGACTACTCTTATGGGGAGTTTACTCATTGCACCTAGGCACTGAAACTGTTATGGCCTCCTCAGTGCATGACTACTGTATAACCAACACAAACAAGAGAGCTTTAGTATTTAGCTAGCCTGACTAATGCTCTCAGCTTACTATATTTTCACTGAGCTTATAGTCCGAAATTTATGTTAGCATTAGCATTTTCATAGCCACCCTGCTAGCAGAGCAATCAGCGTGGGTTAGTGAGATGACGTTGAAGTCAAGCGTGTTTCTTAATGGTGGTAGAGCTAGATGAGGTGATCAAAACATCAACACCAATTGGTTAAACATTGTCCAATAGTTTCAAAATTAACCAGAGTTCTACGCCCAGTAGGAGGCAACAACCTTTAACACTTCCCAATAGAGCGTATAGCCAGACCTTATTCCCAAAGTGAATATTGTGTCTGGTTGCCCCAGGTTTTTTAGCTGTGTAGCTGTGTCATTGAAGCAAAGCATTTATTCACTGTCTACCCCAACACACCCTAAATACTTGGTCTGCTGCTGTTAAGTTGCCCATAAACACTCTCTCATACAGTATGCCTCACACTGCAACATATAGTGATTATTTTGATTCATATACACACCTACAGAGAGGTCTGTCATTCACAGTCAATGAAACATGGGTCACCAGCTATTAGCAAGTGGCCTGCTGCTCTGCGTGTGTGTGTGTGTGTGTGTGTGTATGTGCGGGCGTGCGTGTCCTCAATATGTCTCTGTCATGTCTGACCTGGTGATTTAGCAATATTGCTAACAGTGACGGTTCCTGCTCATGAAATTTGGGGGGGGGGGGGGTGACCCATTCAATAGCCTCTATTAAAGGTATCTGAGTAAATCATTCTAGAGAGAGCTTCGATGTAAACAAAATAACCTCTCGTGCCGTCAGAAGTTCTGCCCACCACACACTAAAAACACATAGCAAAGGCTAGGATATTGTAGACCAATAAGATATAGCCTATTGTGGATTAACAGTGCAATCGCTAGCTATTGTCACATTACATTGTAGCCTACAATTTATTGTTTTAGTTTTTCTTCCAGTGGATAGCACTGTGGCTTCACAGCAAGAAGGTCTGTGTGGAGTTTGCATGTTCTCCCCGCGTCTGCGTGGGTTTCCACCAGGCGCTCTGGTTTCCCCCACATCCAAAAAACATGTCAATTCCACTCTCTCCAGCCAGTGCCAGACACTGACATATATCTGTAGATGGTCCCCGGGCGATGCACAGCAGCTGCCCACTGCTCCCTTGAGGGATGGGTTAAATGCAGAGAACAAATTTCGCTATGTGTATGTGGCAATAAAAGCACCTTCACCTTTAGTCACCTCACTAGTGCTATACCTAGCCTACCCCCTAGATGGCAACACATAAAACTAAACTTAACAAGTAGAAATGTCTGCTTTACAATTTAATTAATCAAACAAATGAAGGCTACAAAACACCCTTTCACACATTCATAATAGCCTGATTCAGTTGTCTTGTTACTTTATCTCTTTATCTCTTAATCTCGTTTATAGTAGTATACTGGTAGTCTTCAGCCACCTTGGTTCACATGAATGCAAAACATTGACGTTTGGCGTCTGTTTAGATATTGTTAAAAATGGTCACGGAAAAGCACAATTGCATACACACTAGACGATCCTACCAATTCATATTTTTATTATTATTAATATTAGTAGTAGTAGTAGTAGTAGTATTACTAACTTCAGGGCAGGATATTCACAGCTAGTGTTGATACAGCACTGTGAAGTAGTTTGAATTTCCCTCCTCTCTCTTTCTCCCTTCGGTGGTGGGTCGCCCAATCGCCCTAAGGAACAAACCGTCCCTGATTGTGAAAGGTGGCTGTGCAGAAGAAACACCACCAATTTCGCTTCACGTATATTTCACATCGAAACACAACTAATGCATAACAGACAGTATGACACAATAAAGCCAGCCTCAAGCCGCTTGTGTCCTTTATAAGTAACTTTGTCCCCATTCCCTTAACTCTCCGGTGGCAAGCTACAAGGTCCATGAATGTGTTTGACTTCAACCAATCGCAATGCAGCAGCAGCTGATTTGACTGAATGAGTCAGGAAAGGATTTAGGCACTAAATGGAATAGCTCTGGTTGAAATGATGAAGTTTAGCACAATGGTTCCTCTCGCACGCGTCTCTTAGCACCAGGAACATTAAGAATCATGTGCGTGCAGATAAACAAGATAAGAGGAGACATTACAGTAACGATGGATAGAACATTACGCGTTATTGATCTCTGAGGGGACATTTGGTTGTTGCAGTCACCGAAAGTCAAAAGATAACAGTAAATATGGTTGTGTGTGTGTGTGTGTGTGCGTGCGTGCGTGCGTGTGCGTGCGTGCGTGTGTGTGTGTTGTTTTTGTCGGAGCTCCGCCATGCCATGGAAAACCTCAGGATAGGCTTCAGCTTTGATGATGCATAGCTTCATCCGCTCAAAACCCCCAAAATAAAAATAAATATATATATTGTTTTGACTTTTTGATATGAAGCCGTCTGTGCCGACGTATTGCCTCGTGGGGTGCTACTTGGAGGTGTGCATAGACTTCAGTAGACATCAATCTGCCACCTGCTGTCCGTGTGTGTGTGTTTGAAGCTCTTTTATCCATAACACTCTTATGGAGGTTTGACAGCAATTCCCCAAAGACACTAACTCTCCCCCCACTCTCTCTCTCTCTCTCTCTCTCTCTCTCTCTCTCTCTTTTTTTTTCACTCTTATAGGCCTGGGTCCCTTCCTCACTTTCTGTGTACATGTTTTCCTGTCACCCCCCCCCCCCCCCCTCTCTCTCTCTCTTTATTATTATTATGATTCACTTACTTCTTGGCTAGGCAAAGTTTGCTATTTATTTTAGTAGGTATAGGAAAGTGGATGGGGGTGACAAGTGTGATTGTCCAATTATTTTTTAATCTTTGGTTAGAACTCGGGTTAAATTACACCATGCCTTTTTGTGAGATGATAAAGATGGATGGATGAGCTGGAAAGTTTTGAGCAAACATGGGATTATGATGGTGATATCATTTTTTCGGGAGGAATTACTTAATTTACTTATTGTGGTGCATCTTGTAAATTGATTAAATAATGTGTTGTTAAAATGCAATTTCGCTCTCTCTCTCTTGCTCGCTCTGTGTCTATCTACAATATGCTGTATGTCTATCTCTCGCTCTGTCTCTCACCTACAGTATAGTATATGTCTCTCTCTGTCATTCTCTCACCCCTCTCTCTCTCTCTCTCTCTCTCTCTCTGATTTCCTATCTTTCATTCCCAGCATGCAGTGGGAGGCTGGCAGCATGTGCTTGTCTTTGAGTTAGCTTCCATTTGACAGTTCCGTGGCGCAGCAATCCTGCTCTTTGACACAACACAACATAAGCTGCTCCCCATCTGTGCATGTGTACGCAACTTCACCCCCTGCCCCCAAAACGCACATGCACACATGCAGTACGCACGCACACACACACACACACACACGCACGCACCCATGCGTATACCTTAAGATTTGCACTCACGTCCGTGCCCAAATATAGTCAAACAGATGCAGGATGAATAAAATATGGTGGCTGAGACGGGACATGCTTAATTAATACCTGCGGCCTCGTAGTACACTGACAGCGCTGCCCTGTAGGTTTCGCCGGAGCTCGTCAAGTGGCCAATATATTCACTTTTGTTCCATCTTCAAAGATGTCTATCACGGCACGTTGAATTTCAATAAAGGATGCAAACGCAGAAACAAATGAATATATAGAGAGAGAGCTGTGAAACAACATGCCCTTATATGGCATTTATTGTGTTGTTTACTTTTAAAACTAGGGGGAGGCAATGACAGGTTGGAGTTTAATTGAATAATTATTGTGCGTGTGAGTTATGTTCTTTCGGCGAGAGGGTGTTTGTGAGTTTGTAGCACCGTGTGAACTCGTGCGTGTGTGTGTGTGTGTGTGTGTTTGCGTTTGCGAGGTCGGTTGAATAATGCAGTGGATTACGAGAGGACCTGCACCACAGATCGATGGATAGATACCTCTGAGAGCCGCTCCGGCAACTATGTAACATGCAGAGATGAGAACCCAACGCAGAGAGAAAGAGAGAGAGAGAGAGAGAGAGAGAGAGCGAGAGAGTGAGAGAGAGGGGGAAGATCCATTTTTTTGTATAATTCTTCTAAACAATGAAAGTGATGAGACCAATATGATTTATATTTATGTATTTATGGTAATAGATCTTCAGATTGGTGAACATGTGAGACAATTGGACTGGAGTATGAGAGAATGGCCCTGACATGCCTCACATATGCCTGCTAAAGCGTGGCCATTGTTGTAGTCCATCCTTGTCTTGCATCTCACATCGGAGAGTTCAGCTTATTCTCCTTTAGTTTAGCTTTTACACATTTCAATGGTTTCGTAGGGGGACATTTTGTTGGATACATTTCCGTTCAAGGAAATAAAGCTTAAATAAAACGTCTACAACAATCTTATTCTGCAAACCGACCAACGTCATATATGTTTTTGGAGAGAGAAAAGCAAGTCAATGGAGCATGAAACATTTCTATGGTCTTTTATATTGACTTATTGAAGCTACAGATGTAAGGGTTTACCATGAGTTCAGTGTCCCTTCATGGTTTTGTTGGTAGAAGTTTTTCTGAGACTCGACTTAAGAGGACTTTGTTTTTAGTTGTTTTGTTGGCTGCACTTTGGTGCGTCTGTCTTTCCCTTCCCGTCTGTCTGTCTCTCTGCCTATCTGTTTGTTGATCCAGCTGTCTGTCTGTCTGTCTGTCTGTCTGCGGTATAGCCTGCACCTCGGTGCACTAAGGCTGGGCAGAACAAAGGGAAGCTCGAGCCTCTCTGCTGGGTACCAGGCGATAGAAGAACCACGGGGAAAAGCCGCTATTTGTCCGTCCCTTATGCTCGCCCCTTTCCCCCCCCCCCCCCCACTCCCGAGGGATTGTGTTTGTCCATCTCGGTTTCGCCTGTATCTCAATCTGACTCTGTTGCTTAGCTCGCACCCTCGGCTCAGTTTAATACAATTCTTCACCCTAAAATGATTATTATGGATGTATCATCCCTCAAAGCATGAACTGCTGGAGAAAGATCAGGTTGTAAGCCCACCCTTCACAGAGCTTATTACAATGAAGTGGATATCTGATCCCATATCAATATTGTCTAAAAAAGGTTACAACTGAATTCTCTTTGTAGGGATGGGAGTAGATCCTATTTGTTTACGTCATTCCAGGATGTCATTATTTGATACAGAGAGGGTAATTGTTCAGGATATGCATTACTATACTGTACACTTAAAATGTTTCACTAATGTTTGCATTGCATTTACTAGAAACAGTTATTAGAAACCTTGTCATTATTGCATTTTTTCTAAGCGCTCTCAAAGCAGGAGTTGGTAAAGAAAGCCATTGAAGGATAATCGAGTAGCATATGGGCAGGCCGTAGAGGTTTTTATTTGATAATATACTGATTTCACAATGAGACTGTGACCCTTCCAACAGGCTTGCAAAATAAGATGACTGTTTCTTGGCATTCCACTGCACTGCACTGCACAATGCTTATATTTCCATCAGTTGATCAGAAAATTGCATATTTTCATCATTTGATTAAGTAAATATATCAGTGAAAGTGGAATTGGCTGGATAATGCTGCATAGCTATTTCAAAGACAAAAGAATAGGTTATATTGTCCCTTTTGTAGACAGAATACCTAATGAGCAAGTTAAGCGATTAGTGTTTGCTCCACCTAATTTTAGCATATGTGTACAAATGATCTTTTGATTGTTTGGCCACTGATTGTTCCATCGTTCATTCAACCAACCATCTGATTAATTAATCAGGAACTGTAGGAGAAATAATTGTGTTGCCATGCGTTTTGTGCTGGAGGCAATACAATTAGAAAAGGCCCTTGGGCCATTATTGCAGTTTAACCTGTTACTTTGCAAGTAAACAAGTTTGCATCTGCAATTTCTCTGTACTCTCAAATAGACTTCTGTGCATGTCATAGTGTATGACATGTCATTTCTAATCTTTTCCTGCATTGTGATGCAGAACAACTCATATACTGTAGCTAGTATATCCAGTATGTCCTCGCCAGACAGCAGTGTTGTTTGTTCACACACTAAATTAGGTTTGCTCAGCAGCTCAAAGCTCACGTTACGGTATCATCCAATTGAAGTGAAAATAGAGAACAAGTTAGCTACAGTGGTGTTGTAAGCAAACAGCAGGTGGATTACCATAAGCACGTTTAGGATCTTCCTCGTTGATACACGCATTTCGAGGCCTGATATTCACTCGTGGGTTGTAGGGCTGAGGCATTAGTCTCTGGGGAGATTTTCATGTTGCTTTTTTAGTAATCTAGACAGGTCTCGTACTTAGTGGGCTTTAAAGAACTCGACCTGACTGACTTTACTGGTGTAGAGGCAAGCTCAAATGTGTCTGACAATGTGCGACTTGGTGTCGAGGATTTATTTTATTTATGATATTTTTTATTTTTTTTAGAATTCCTATTCAAAAGCGGTGACGATTTAGACATTACAAAGGCCATATAACGGGAGGGGGGAAAAGGCCTTGTGAAAAGTGCCTTGGTGGTGCTAACCTTTATTCAGGCTCACACAAAGACAAAAAGGAGAGGGGACTGAAAAGAGCAGAGTGCTCCATCTGGACCAGTAACCTTTTCTGTAACCACCAATCAGTTGACTAGGAGGACTCTGGAGTGTGTGTGTGTGTGTGTGTGTGTGTGTGTGTGAGTGGACAATACGATGGTGTGCAGAGCTGAGATGGAGGGAAAGGTGCCCTGACATTTTCAAATAGTCCGCTTGCGTCCAGAGGCGACGGCAAGCGGGCAGCGACATCACTTCCTGGGTGGCCTGGACCTCATTAAGGAGAAGAGGTAGATAGAAAGTGGAAAAAAAAGGTAGAACTGCAAAAGACCAGCGGGGAGAGAGTATATGTCCGTTTCTCGTTAAATTATATTAATAGATCCCATTAGGTCTGAATAACAGATTTCCCTGACTGCTAATGGAAAGGGCTGTGGGTTTGATTGTTGGAGACTGTGTATGGGCACCAAGAGAGTTATAATGTCAACTAATGCAAGGCGACCAGCTCCGCCCTTTGAAATTTCACTCATGCTTTCACAATATCCAATCGTCCAATGCATTAAAATGCAACTGCACACTAAAATGTTTTTTTTTTTTGGTGCTTTAAACTAAGCAATAGAATTGAAATGTGATGAGACACAAAGACACAAAAATCACCTTTGTATGGACTGAAAACGTATCGGCACGTCATATCCGTTACAAATGACCGCAGGACCAACAATACACTACACTCATACGTCATCAAACTGGGAGTTCCCCTCTCAGCCGCCCCCCCCCCAGTTTTAGAATTATAGAAATCTATGTTATAGTCTCTCTCTCTCTCTCTCTCTCTCTCTCTCTCCCTCTCATTGTAGTCTAGTATTTCCCTGTCAGCTATGTTTCTACTGTTTTCCCACAACTTCCATCCTTTTCTTTGCCACATTTCCATCTTCCTATCACATTCCTCCTCTCCTCTATCCGCTATCTACGTTGCTTCATTCTCTCCTCTCCTCTCCTCTCCTTTTCCGTCTCTTGGGGGCTTTAGCCATCCCTGTATGCTAATAATGTTCCCGGGCTAAGAAAAGGAAGTCAGTTAACAATTCATACCAGACACTGTAACACAC
>JAODLL010018287.1:7500-10685 GCA_026546735.1 Forbesichthys agassizii | reverse complement strand
ATCCCTGTATGCTAATAATGTTCCCGGGCTAAGAAAAGGAAGTCAGTTAACAATTCATACCAGACACTGTAACACACACACGCACACACACACACACACACACACACACTCTGTTCATGTGCCTGCAGTAAGTATGCGTGGCCTCCCACGGTGTCGCGGGTAGAAGGTAACACAGCCTCACCTGCTTCCTGGCGTCTTGGTGTGTCTTCTCGATTCCTTCTGGATGCTACCCCCCCCCCCACCCCCACCCCCCCTCCCCTCCCTCCCTTGCCACCCAATAATCAAAACCGATAGCTAATCTGAAGGAGATTATTTCATCAGCCATACTTTGAATCCGCCGCTCCCCCCCCCCACACACGAACACAGGAGAATACGAGCCGTTTCGCGTGATAACCTCAGGAAACAAAATGGCTGCCTTAGAGTGTTTCCTGCAGCGTGTCGTCAGGGAGGACTAGAACCGCGGATAACTTTTGAGGCCCACTCAACTGCTGTGCCTCAATGCACAGTGTCGCTCCTGTGTGACATACATTTCTTCTCCAGTTGTCTCCCTTCTGACACTAATCCGCACCCCCAGATGTGCACAAAAAAGTACTATTCACACGCACGTTAACGCCGTACAGACATTTCCGAAGCGACAATCTCCCACGCCGGCTGCCTTCCACTTCACAAACGGAGGTAATCTATACCAACTTGTGCTGCAGGCAAATCTGTGAGGGCAGCGACACAAATTAACATGTGTTTGTGTTGCGCAGAACAAGAAATATGAATGCCGGCTTATTTCATTTCCAAGTTGACAGCATAATTTGATTTGCACGAGGGTAGGGAGGGGAAGGGGAGGGGTCGAGGCCAAGGAGAGAAATGGTGAGAAGAGGGAAATACTCCTGAGACAAAAGAAAGCGTAGATAAATAAAGATTGATGCAGAGAGAGAGAGAGAGATGGTGAGGGAGGGATGAAAGGCAGATGGGGTGGGCGAGGGATTGGGGATTTGGGCAGGAAGGGGGGGAAGGGGGGGGGGTGGCTACAATACATACAACAACCAGGTCTTTTTTTGTCCAAATCATGTTATCAGATGGCTTCCATAGGTGGGGGTGGAGTTGGGGAGGCGACATCATAAACACGTGCCAGGAGAGAATATTGGCGTTTGAAATATTAGGCTGTGACTGGCGGAGGCAGCATGCGGCATTTACCGTAAAATATTTAGAGTAATAGAAATATATTCACAGGAGTGCAGGAGTTATAGCCTGTCATATGTTATGTTAACCAGGATCTTGTGGGTAAGAATACTGAATGTGTGTGTGTGTGCGTGCACGTGTTAGCACATGTTGCGTGTGTGTGTGTGTGCACCTTTTATGAAGACAGGATAACTCAGTGTTGAGTGGGTTTTGAGTTATATATGATTGCTAATGGTCGTGCTATTGCTATTGCTAGCACCCTAGCTAGTGTTTGCTACAGTAGCAAATTCAGCAGTGGCACTCGCAAATGGGCTCATATACAGAAATAGCCGACACGACCAAAGACGTTTGTACCTTTTTTGTGTTATTACAGAGAGTAAAGTATAAAAACGGTATCGTTAGGTACCAGTTCAAATGTGAACTGTATCCAGCCAGCCCCACTTGCTATACAGGCAGGCTGAATATGTGTGTCAATACAGTGTCAATGTTCAAAGGGAATAAGCCAACCTTTCCAACATGAAAACCTGATGACGAAGCATTGCAAAAATAACTAATGTGACCATTGGAGGTTTGTAGATTAGAGAGTTGTATGTGGCTGACTACAGTAAGGCTATAGTAGAGTAGATAGACCTACATAACTACATAACTATGGTGTGGTGATGATGGGTGCTGTCATGTGATAGTATCCCAATGAAATACTAAAACATAGTTATTTCAGTAGTCTACTGTTATGTGACACAAAAATGACCATTTATTATTTTGACTTTTGAAAGCTGTTTTTGAAAGCATTTTTTGATCTACCAGCCACCTTGGTCGGTAGATCAAAAAATTAATTTCGGACCCTGGTCATATCCCATGTGTTTTTTTTTCAAAATAAAATGTTGTTAATGAGAAATGTATAATTTATCATGCCTGACAATTGCAGTCACGGGAACTCTAGATCTATTCTAACATGTTTGATATTTATTTTGTCTGTTCAAATGCAATTGTTCTGATCTCATCTTATCTTCTCTTCTCTAATCTATTCATTCATTATTCATTTTTTGGTTCTGTAATCTACTATGACTTCCCTTGTTAAATGTCTTTATCACCGGTATCTTAAATGGATTCGAATGTGCATTGTTCAAATAATCTTGTTGTATTAGGCCTCAGAAATGCACATGAGTGTAATATCCTGTTCTCAGACACAATTCCACCTTTTTTCTAAATGCTCAATATTCATGCAGTTCCCCTGTGACCTTTGTGACCGCTCTCTCTCTCTCTCTCTGTCTCTCTCTCTCTCTCTCTCGCCCTGTGCAGGTGTGTGTGCGCGTTATGGCCTCTGTAGCTCTCATATTATAACAGACATTTTATGTTTGGTAGCATCAGGTGAGCTCAGTAAAAATATGTGTGAGCCTTTTGTTCCGTCCGCCATTACGGAGCCTCAACTGTGGTGTTTCTCACGCGCGTTCATCCAGATTACATGTGTTCTCAAGTGGCTGTAATGCACGTGCTTAACGCATAACGTATCATTTGCTGCTGTGGTTGTAACCACAGTCAGCGAGATTACAGGACAAGCTGTCATTACGCATGTTGAAGTGCCGCCAACGTAGAGGAGAATATCGCCAATATCAACTAAACACGGTAATCTGCTGTAGAAGGCGGGTAGCGTGTTCATTGTGTCTGTCAAAATTAGCGCCGCATTTTTCCTCTAGTAGAGTTACCTATCGTTTATTAGTATTCACGCTGTAATGTATCCAGCGTGGATACTAACACTTGCCATTCTAAAAAAAAGGCTTTGAGAACTTGAGCCCCGCTGGAAAGCATGTATCCCCAGCCCTGTCGAAGCAAAGGTTGGATTGAGCGAACACGCTATAGCTTCTTATTCATTAGTTGGTGTTGGTGTGAAGAATGCCGTGTGCCACATCATAGTCTGACGACTGTGTGTGTATGTGTGGTGGGGAAGGGTGGTGGGGGGGTAATTGAATACGGTGGGTGTGGATGGGAATCCTCACTAGCATGGGAAATATTTG
>JAODLL010018287.1:0-5000 GCA_026546735.1 Forbesichthys agassizii | reverse complement strand
TATAATCCCATCATCATTGACCGTAAACAAAACTCCTTTATAATCCCACACCCTCTTGAACTCCCCCACATCACCCATCATGTTATAAAAAGTATATTCTAGCATTATTCTACCCTTCACCATCCCTTTGAACATTGATGGCACGTCTTAATCCCCATCAGTTTCTATTTTTTGTTTTCTGATAGTATTTATTGCTAATTTTGCCTGCCCAATCAAAACATTTAACAATTGACACTTCTTTTTCTCTCTCTTAGAATAACCAATACCAAAAATAAAACCACGCTTGCTAAAAACTTCTTCAAATAAACCAAACAGAGAAGTCAATATATAAAACAAATCACCAAGTCTACAACAATGCACAAAACAATGAAATATTGTCTCCCTTTCCAAACAAAAGGGACAAGTACTCTGCACCACTGGATAAAGCACCGATATAAAAGCATTGACAGCAATAATTCCAAGTGGTATTCTCCATTTTAAATCACCTTACACGTTTGGCCAACGGTGGTTTATACAGCGCTCTCCAAGCTGGCCTCAGATCTACATTAAAATGAGCCCTCCATGGTGTGTCTGCGTTATCCTTTAGCTTTACCTCATTCAACATTATAACCGCCCCATTGCATAGATCTTTCCCGCTCACCGAGTGCATCTTTATTGTTGTTAGCCCCCCGACAATCATTGCAATTGACCTTTGCAATTGCAATTGCTTATTTGAGAGAGAAGGTAAGTAGAGAGACAGAAAGAGGGACAGCAGGTCCCTCCGTGGGAGAAGCCATGCAGTCCGCCCGTCAGAATAGCAATAACTTCATCCCTAAGTGCAGCCGTCTCTTTAAAAAGCTGCAGGGTTGTAATTGGACGGCGGCAGTTGGGCATCGGAGGAACAGAAGGAAGGGGATGCGGTCAGAGCCGAGGGAGGAAGAGGAAGACAGGCGGTTTGAAACAAGACGATGGCGTGATTGTGTGTATTTTACGTGGTTAACAGATGGTGCGCACGCGCCTGTTGCTTTGACCTTAGCCGCCTTGTATCATCGAATAAGCCTACTTGCTAACTGGGTGCTGTGAAAAGGCTCAACGTGAATGGGTTTGATACGATATGTTGATATATGGATAAGCATCTGGATAAGAATGTAACAAAAATAAGGTCACCTTTCCTACAACTTAGTTGCATATTACCTACTTATGCTGTATAATAACAATTAATAATAATAATAATAATAATAATAATAATTATTATTATTATTAATAATAATTGTCTGTATTAATTGTCTGTATAATTGTCTGTATTAATAATAATAGTCACACAAAACTCAGACAATGGCTTGATGCATGTAATCAATGCTTTTTGGAACTTGCAGAGACATTTTTGCCCGAGGATAATACATTTTAAAAACCACAGGTGCAGTGATTTGCCCAGGACAGGTCGTTGTAGGCGCCTTGCATCGACCAGATCCTCGAGAGGAACCTGTCACAAATACCACCCTGAGGGAAGCCTTGGTGGAGAATTTGACAGTGAGACGATGGTGGTGGTTGGCGGGGGGTTTGCTCTGTGCTTCACGTGTGCATGACGCACTTTCTGTTGTCGACGCTTCACGCTAAGCCGGTTGCGTTCATCCTAAAATGGGCCTCTAAGTGTTAGATTTGGTGTATCTCGGCTTTAAGTGGCTCTGTGGGATAACGACTCCAGTTTTATCGAAAGTATTTCATACCCAGGCTTTTGCTGTACCATTGAGAGTGTTGTTGTCTACATTCAGAAAGGCCCATGTGGGCAAAGCAGAGATTTTTCCATGAAAGAGCTGAAAAGAAAATGTGTGAAATATGAACTGACACTGTCCCAGGTGATCTTCACTGTTCACCCATATTTTGTCAGCGTAATTAACTCTCGAGCCATGAAATTGAATTTCCACAGCTAAACACGTAGGATGTAGTTGATACGTTGGACCCTCTTATACGGGTGTGTTGTGCATATGAAACGAGCACAGCAACGCTACGGCAAATGTATGTACAGTAGGTTGCCAATGCAGACGTATGCTGTAGGCTATGTGACTACAGCTAAGATTAGTAATGTATTTGTTGAACGCTGAGCGGAGACACGTTCAAAAACAGAAGCATCAACAAGGACAGGGATAAGGCATAAAAAGCACTATTAGGAAAATGGAATTGATGATTTACAACCATACTTTTTTGTTTAAACCTCTGTGGTGGTAAATGTACAAGTCAGTTAGCTCTTCATTACACACACCTACAGATACCGCCACATTCACTATCAATGGTAAGACAATAGAACCTATTGGCTGTGTAAATGTCGTCTTTTTTAATGTCAAATGTGTCTAATTTATTAAGTCTTTTTTCTCTGGTTTCATCCAGGATGCTGTTTTGCATTGCGTGCCCCAGCTGTTCCTTGCTGATCTACTGTGTGTGTTAGTATTGGTAGTATATTAGGTTTAATACACTTTGGGTTTACTGGAAGCCTGTAAAAGAAGCAAATGCTTTCAGGTTAATTACCATCCGCTACATGCCTAAACCGGAGTAACACGAACACACACGGACCTGAGTTTGGGCATGAGATGAACTCTATGAGATGAAGCTGGTCTAAACACATCCCACGTCTCCTTCTCTCCTCAGGCTTTCTGAGTACGGGCGACCAGGCAGCAAAGGGCAACTACGGCCTGCTGGACCTGATCCAGGCTCTGCGGTGGACCAGCGAGAACATCGCGGCGTTTGGCGGAGACCCTCTGAGGATCACCGTGTTCGGCTCGGGGGCCGGAGCCTCCTGCGTCAACCTCCTCACGCTGTCCCACTACTCCGAGGGAAACCGCTGGAGCAACTCCACCAAAGGTATAGGACCACGACTTTCCCCCCGTCCACGGCTCCACCGCAAGATAGTGACCCGGTGTCTAGGGGAATGCATACCTGCTTTATGTGTGTGTGTGCGTACTACAGTACTGTAGTTAACTTGGCGTAGTATTTTTCTTCTTCTGTGGTAATACGTACCTGCCTTATCTGTGTGTATGTGTGTGTGTACTACAGTACTGTAGTTAGCTTGGGGTAGTATTTTTCTTCTTCTGTGGTAATACCTACCTGCCTTATCTGTGTGTATGTGTGTGTGTACAACAGTACTGTAGTTAGCTTGGGGTAGTCTTCTTCTTCTACTACTACAGTCTGAACCTCTTTTGGGCTATGCTGGCTGTTGAAGTTACAGCGCCCCCAGAACCCCTGAGTCCCAGCCACTGTATTTGTATGGGAGGTTGTACTGCTTATTCTTCTTCTTCTCCTTCTTCTTCTTCTTCTTTGTCGTCTTCTTCACCACTAATCAGGTGTGGGAAGAGGAGCATGCTCAGTTTCAAAGCTAAGCCACAATGTTTTTTTTTATAACTGGTTTCATCCATTCAAGTCTATACACAATATCAATGAGTTTACTTTAGGGCCTATTAAAGGTAGACTGTACCTTTAAGGGTGTGTCTGGCCGTAAAATGTGTACCTTGAAACACGCATTTGGTCTAGTTATTTCTGTCCTCCAGCCATGAAGTAGTTCATTCACTTCTTTTCTCCCCGCTCTGATCCCCAATTTCCAATTTATAGGCTTTCCCATCTCACCGCCGCAGGATTGCTTTGTTTTTGTAAATCCCCATTGTGGTACTCTTGTTTTTCTCAACCGAGAAGACAAGAATCATAAGGAATCCCTTGGCTTAAAAACAGAATGTGTACTGAATGATTTGAATGTAATAGCGGGCAATTGGATTCCCGTTGAACTTTCTGGCTCATACTTCAAATCAATTTACGGTGGAAATGTTGCATTTGCATCAAATTGCCCAGTAAAAATTCCTATTATACAATTCAGCTTCAGCTTTTAGCTTAATGATTTGGTGTGAACAGAATACATTCAGATATTACACAGGCAATTACATGCATGTGTGCAGTGATATTGCATGTAAAGCAGACATTGATGTTTATGACGATCGACTATGCAGATTACAGTCTGAAAGTGTAAATATATTTTTCACGCCGCTATCCTTAATTAGTGTATAAGCCCCTATAATGTAGGACTTTCATATTTGTAATAACCATGTTCGCACTATAATAATAGAACAGCACAATTGTACCTGCTAGACAATACACTTGAAACCGGTTTCACATTGATTGATAAACATTCTTTCCTGCATACATAGCTTACTATATTGTGATTTTAGCATTTACAAAAAGGATCTTATCATGGTTTCTGAAGGGTAAAATGACTGCAATAACATCAGTACAGAGTGGTAGGTTTATCTGTACTAGAGCAATACAATGCAACACATACAATAAGTGGTGAGCTTGTGCTACTCACCATATAATGATGGTAAACAAAATTGTTTTCCAGGAACATTTACATACAGAATGCATTCGAGAGACTTTTAAATGAACACTGTCATAAACATTGGCAGGCACTTTAGAAAGGAGCGGGGCACGCCACTTTTAAGAGGGCAGATCCATTGTTTTAAGCGTAAACCTTGATACTGTAGGTCAAGCGCCAATGCGCGTGCTGATAGCTAGCTTAAGCACTGCGCGTCTTTAGCTGTGATAGGACCACAAAGACATCGCCGCGCTGCAGCAAACCAGAGGCAGGGGACCTGGTGTTGCTGTGGTAACAGCGCGTGTCGTTGCTCAACCCCCCCCTTCCTCCCCACCCTTCCCATTTCTTATTAATCTTTCGTCTCATTTTCACTTTATTTTGCCTCCAGTCCGTTTGGGCATATGTGGGCGCCCTTGTGCGTGTGTGTGTGTGTGTGTGTGTGTGTGTGTGCGTGCGTGTGTGGGTGTGGGTGCGCATGTGCGTATGAATGTATGAAAAGGGAGAAAATAGAGAGAGAGAGACTTATTTCCGGCAAATTTGGCAGCCTAGCTGGCTTCAGCATCGTCCGAATATTTGCTCCTTATCACGTCTTTCCTCGGGGGGGGGGGGGGGGGGGGGGGGGGGGGGGGGGGGGGGGGGGGGGGGGGGGGGGGGGGGGGGGGGGGGGGGG
>JAODLL010018266.1:0-26847 GCA_026546735.1 Forbesichthys agassizii | reverse complement strand
CAAGGCTGTAATTGCTGCAAATGGAGGATTCTTTGACGAAAGCAAAGTTTGAAGGACAAAATTATTATTTAAAATAAAAATCATTATTTCTAACCTCGTCAATGTCTTGACTATTTTCTATTCATTTTGCAACTCATTTGAGGAAAGACTGAGTTTTCATAGAAAACATGACATTGTCTGGGTGACCCCAAACTTTTGAACGTGTGTGTGTGTATAGATAGATAGATAGATAGATAGATAGATAGATAGATATACAGATTTGTGTTTTTTGGCTTCCGAGCACTCACCTAAATACCAGTCAAACTTATGTTCTGTACTTATTTTCCATGTGATGTATATAACACACTTTTACTTCTCTGAGGGAAAATACTTAATCAATTGAATGTCAATACAAAAGTATATAATTTACGACACGTGTTCTTATTATCCATGTTTGCTGTTAAACCAAATAAGTGACAGGTCACCGTCAAGCCGTCTAAGTTGCGAAAGACACATTTTGGTTTTGAAAATGTGAGCAGTGGAAGGAAATGAGATCACCGAAAAGGACCCAAGCAATTGCGGACACATATATTAGAAACAGAATATTTGGCGCTGGCCTTACACTGCATATGTGGCAACAGCGTGTTGTGTGTGTTCCAAGTTTTCTGTTATACCCGGCCTTGAGTAACATTAAGTCATTGTCCACATTATAAGTTTATCTCCTGAACAAAACAGGAGGATGTGTGGCTATGCCTTGTGAACATGCAACATTTTCTATTCAAATATATTGAGTGCATAACTGCCAATAATCTAACTGTGAAGAACATAGCTAGGTAATGAAGAAGGCTGGATGGTGATATGAATTAGCCATCATATTGACCTAAGAGAATAAGTTGCCATTTGCGTATAGGTCAGCATTGACACATCCCTTTTGAGAAGTCTACAATAAAAGCAAGACAAGACATTAGCAAATTGAAGAATTTAAAGAAATGTGTAAATAATAGATATTAGACTAAAAGTCAAACATTTAGGGTTCATAGGAGCATATGCTGTACTGTAATTTTAATATTACCAGTGTGTTTTTCAGGTCAAATTGAACAATTTCCAAATTCAACTAAAAGAAAAATAATGGATTGTGTTTTCCAACCTGAAACTCCAAGGTCTTTTATGTTATGACCGTGTCAAAGAAAAAGATAAAAAGATTATGCTACAATGCCCCCACATATTTATTCATACATTTGGGTCAGTTTGACACAAATACACCTATACATACATATAGTTCTCTGACACAAAAACATAAACACACACTCACAACATAGAACTATGTTACATTGTAACAATCTCAGCAGGAGGAGCATATTAACTATATAAATGCAGAGAAGCCACCAGCTCTTTCTTTCCAGCTCTCTTAACCCTCTGTAGTGCTCATTGTGCCCCTCACACCTGCACATCGGTTGAGGGACAATACAAATAACTGTCAATTCAGCAACCATCTTCCACCAGCAAAATTAGCAAGATTGAGCAACATAGTCTTTGCTCAGAGGGGCCTTGGAGCTAACAGATGTGCAGTGGAAGAGAAGGATGTTTCAGAATGAGGATCATATAAAAATACATGAGTATGAAAGTGACCCGAGTCAGCTGCTAAAGAAACCCAACTGCTAGCGTGGAACCCCACGACCAGCCTCTGAAAAAGTCCTAGTCAGCCATATAGGAAGAGCACCACAGTTAGGAAGAGCCCCAGACAGCTGTATGAGCCCCACAGCCACCCTAAGGTACTATAGCTAGAGCCCTGCAGCTCTAACAAGTTTTTATTTTTGTGGATTATTTTACATGAACTATCACAAAAAACAAATAATGTAATTTTTCAATGTGATATAGCAGATGCAATTGCAGTCATTGTATCAATATTGGTGGGAATTGAGGTACAGACAATATATGTTAAGGATTGTAAATGTACATTTCCTGCAGTGCTTTTTAAACATCGATAATGCCCAAAATGTGAACTTAATACAAGGGTGGATACATACGGTAATGCTACAAAATACATTTTGTTCCGCAAACATCACATTGTCAGCCATTTGTGGAAAGACAAAAGTTTAATTTATTAGATCAAACTCCTTAGACAATATTAACAGCACTTTAAAGATTTAGCAACAGCTGTGCTATTTAAAAAAAAAAGAAAAAAAAGAAAGAAATCTTACAAGAGATTTTATGGCAACCACCTTATTATAGAAACATAAATATCATAGGCCCTCTGCTCACACGAGTACATTTGACTAGAGGGATTCACACAATACAGCTCACATTCACACCTACATATATTGCATACTTTCAAATTTAAAAACTATTTCAAATACAAATGTAATTTGTATCAATATATGGATAAACTGTATTCCATCAAATATATTAATTAACTGTGACTTTATTATGTATATGTCCATATTAGGAAGCCAGAGTATAAAAATCTGGATGAAAGACATTAACACTTCATAACAAAAGACAAACACAGAAATGTAAGATCCGCCCTGATAAGGAAGGTCACATTTATATTAAATAGAATAATTCTAAAGTGCATCTCTCAAAGACTCGTCCCATGACAACTGATTTGCAATCCTATTTAAAATAAAACAGAAATAGACAAACAATTCAAAAAGAGATACAAGTTTCAACGTGCAATATACATATTTTTCAAAAACTACTTCTGTACATCCACACTTTATTTTTTGTTATGGGAAAAGATCAACAAAACAGAGAAACGTCTATAAGCCTTCAAATATATTTCCCCCCACATTGTCCGAGGTGAAAGCGACAAGGACTATGCCATGTTAAAATAATATAATTTGTTCACACTTGGCTTCTCAGTGTGTCGTCAGATAACATTTGAGCAAACCTTGATAAAAGCACACAGTGGTGATTTAAGGTCCATCTCTCCTATGTAGTTGTACATTGGTTTAGACTCATCATTAATATGAATGTTGGAGTCAAACAAGGGCCAGAAGGGTCTAGATTTTGGGAAGCTTTGGGGCACTAACGATCGGGTTGGCCTCTTGTAGGAATCGCCGTCCAGCACTCTTGTAGTCATAGGAGCAGTCATGGGTCTCTGCGTAGCGGTGGGTGGAGCAGAAGTTGTTGCCACACCTGAAATGAGCGTGTAACAGAGATGACATGATGAGGGCTATGTGATCATATTTGGCCAATGCACATTTGTTGTACAAATTCAAACTGGCTACTGCATGTCAGACATTTGAGGCTTGGAGCTCTTCAGGGATGCAAAGAATGATACAATCACAACTTCATGTTAAACCTTTATACACAAATAGTAACTGGAGACCTCACGCCATCATCCTCCCATTCACATCGACACGCCCGTAAGAAGGAGAAGGATTACTGTGGTTATCTTTAATGCTCTTCTTTAAGCCGCACATTGATTACATTAAGCCATTTACCTTTAACCACTTTAGCTAAACTATCCCAACTGTACCCTCACCAGAATAATAGAGGGTAAAATGGTCTGAGTTGTAAACGGTTGCATCAGGCTGTACTGGCAAGGCAAGAAAGAAATGCGTGGAGGGTTACAGATTAGATGTGGGTGAAGCTTTGATCATGACTAAACATGTGACATAATGTATAGTAAGAGACAAACTAGGCGATGAACAGCATTCTGCTAAAGTAGAAGCAACAGGATAGGCCTGACTGGTGAAGAGAACCAAAACAAGTGGGGTGCTGAAAGAGTACCTGCACTCATAGCTGGTGGCCAGCCCCGTTTTCCTGCCGCAGAGAAAGCAGTGCTTGGAGGTTTTCTTTTTGCTGCCCATTGGAGCCTTGACTGGAGGTAGGTGGTATGTCGGAGTGCCTGAAAGCAAAACAAACATCTTATTTACTTTGCCGGGGCCAGTGTCACATAACCAACAGGTCTGAATCTTAAATACCGGGCGGTCACAATATACACATGGCTGTTTCACAAGCCTGTGTCGGTATTTGAAGGGCGGCTGATACTGAGAATGTGGAATGTGAAAATGAGGAATGATGTCTGGATGCAGTCACGTGTGTGTAACTGCACCGTTTATAAATCTGATCACTTTTTTTTTTCTTCCAAAAAGGAGATACATTTTCAAGACCGGCCCCATGACAACCGTGTCGGTTGAACCGTGTTCACCGACAGGCTTTGTTAGCAGTGAGGCCCATGTTGATGGAGGAGACACAGGCTAACAGAGCAGATAAAGCTGTCAGTTCTGTGATGAGAACCGCTGGAAGCAACAAGCTGTCGGCCAGCAGGGCAAGGGATTGGAATCTGAGCGGTGTTGACTTAACTGGTGAGAAAGGGTGTCCAGTATTGTGTCAATGCCCAGGCACACACATTCCCTTCCCTATAGTCGGAGCTTTGGTTAATACTTGTCAAACTCTTCAACCCAAACCTAACTTTCCCGGGACCAACTGTCGTGGTAATAAATAGTTGGTTCAAAAGCGGCTGTCCAAGAAGAGAGTCCATGAGAGCACTTGTATTTCTCTTTACATTATATCAGCAGAGCTCCTTGCAGAGAACAGAAACAAAAAGTGAAACAACAGCCATGGCCTCAGAGACCGACATTCTACCTCTCCACTCATTTCAGTTGCGTAAATCTGCATTATCCATCTAGTGGGGATTATCCCAAACTATTTCCAGTGCTATGTGCGCTGCAGGGAATCCCGTTCCCTTGTGCTGCGAGCGTTAAACTTGACGGATCACTGGGCTTGCCCGGTCGTCAGTCAACCCTGAGCATGGCCAACCTCTGCTGTTCGCACACACATCCACCAATCAGAAGAGAGTGAGAGCATATTGATAAATGTATGCTATCAATAAATAGGAAATTGCATATTATGTCTGGGTAAAACATAAATAAAAGTGTACTGGCCTGAATTAACACTTTCAAACCACTATTTTTCCCCCCCTCTGCATTCATATTTAAGAAGAGCACAGGAGGGATATCATTTGAAATGCATTTGTTAACAGAATATTAGTTACACTAAATATAAACTACATTCATATAGTGAAGTTGATTTTATATTGGCAACACAGAAAATGCATGAAGAATCTTGAACTGTCTGCTACTGAGTTTAAGTCTTATGTTCTGATGTTTAAAAGATGCTCAGTGATGCGGGAGAAAGATTGATATTTGAAAACTACATCTCCCTTTAATGCCATAGGGTGCACTCTCTAGAAGCTCCGCCAATACACACACAGACAATACATTGCCACGGCTTTGTGTTGCGTTTGTGTGGTGTGGTGTGGTCTACACCACTTTGTATTCTCATTTACAGAGGGCTGTGTAGAAATAACAGATTGTATTTTTCAGTGCACACAGTACACAACAGGCAGCTAAGTCACAAGATGTTCACAAAGTGCATTTGCCTTCAAGCACTGATACCACCTATAACTACTGCTGTAACTGTGACACAGCAACATCTTTCCCCCATTTCCGTAATCAAAGGGGGAACATGGGATCTTCTGAAGACGTCAACCTCATTGGTATAAAACTGAGCTAAACCTCCCCCCGCTGAATCTGACCACACATACTGATATTAACACTCGTGTGCCCCAGACAGTAATACAATAGCAATCGAGTGTGCGCACACACACTCGAGTACAACAGATTTAAGGTAATGAATGAGAAATACATGTCAGCCTGTCAGTTTGCATACTGTGGGATTGTATCTGAAATAAGTGAGTGCGTCTCTGTCAGCGCTGGTGTGCTTAACGCACAGCCCCTGTGCGTGCGGTTGCTTTGGCTGGCTTTGCAGCTCTGGCAGCCTAAATATTTAACACCGCTGTGGGTCTGTGCTACGGCGCGCTCTCACAACATGCAGTTACAGTCTCCGTGTAGCCCTGCCTGCTTGTGCTGTTACACCAGCGCGGGGTCACACGTCACCTCACTCTCAACGCAGGGTTGAGTTCATAATGCGCCACTCGGTGTAGCGGTGACGTGCGACGAAGGTCTGTCACGCAACACTGTCAACACACTGCTGTTTGAGGGCATGCGTGTGTGTGTGTGTGTGTGTGTGTGTGTGTGTGTGTGTGTGTGTGTGTGTGTGCGCACACACTCCACTTACCTAATCTCCTAACCGAACTGGAAGCTCCACCGGCAAAGCCGAGACTTTTTGAGGCCTGAAAACAACAACAACAACTGATTACCTTGCTCAATGACACTATTTACTAATTTCACACTTTGTTCAACAAAACAAATTCTACACACAAAAGCAGGGCTTGACATTAAGCATTTTCATTTGTACATTTGTCATTCACTTGTCCGAGTATAAAAGTTACTTGTCCGGGAAATAAAATAGTAACATTTATAGTGTGAATGCCTGAAGGCATTTGTCCCCCTTTGACTAAAGGAGGTGTGCTGCAATAGAGGAATACTACCTTAGTCAATTTCTTAAAATTAAAAAATGAAATTGAGATTACACTAATTTATATCAGAAACAAGATAGCAATACATTACAAATGGTAGCCTATTAATATCTAGGTAAGTTGTAGGTTGCAGGTTAACTGTAATGTCCATCAGGTCAAATATTAAATATAACTAAGGGTTATTTACAAGTTACCAGTAGCCTATAGTTGATTATTTAAATTGAAAATTTGACAATCATTTATATTAACCTGCTACATGTAAAGAGATGGGCAGACGAGCTTGGCAGTGAACGGATAAAACACACTGCAATAGTTAAATAATGCATATTGGGTTATATTTCAGTCTATTAAATGTCAGATCATCAGCCTGTGCCAACACATTTTCCCGATCGCTTAGGTCTACCCATGCTTTTCAAACATGCGTTTAAGCGCTGTATAATATAGGCTAGGCCTAGTTTTGGGAGTTTAAATGAGTTAACTATAGGCTAATTAACGTCCTTAAAAACGATATCGGAGAGGCAAAGTAGTATAGACTTGTTGATCTCGCCTATACATCTGCCTCACTGCGCTCCACTTCTGAAATGCTCCCGGTAAGTTGACGTCTGGAGAGAATAGAACAAACTCGTGTCGGAGCCAGAATTCGCCGCACACGCCGGTGGAATCAGCGTTATTATGGTGCATGCACCGGCACTCTACATTATTTTTAAATAGAATAATTAATGAAAATAACGTAACAATTTACACGTCAGTCTATACTGAAGGTACATTTTTCATTAGCCATTTACATTTTAATCCGGCTACTTGTCCGGTCGGGCAAGTAAAATCCTCCTGCACTTGCCCCTTCAAAAATCGACTTGTCCCGGACAAGCGGACAAGCCTTAATGTCGAGCCCTGCACAAAAGTATGCCATTATTACTTTAACTAGTAGAGACAAACTCAAACAGACCACAGTCTACAGGTCTCTCACCATGTGGGAGGCTGCTGCTCTGTGCAAGGGGGACACTTTTCTCATGAGGTCTTCCTGAAAGAGCTGTATGTTCTTAGGCATGGAGGGGGGACGGGGCTCCAGGGGGCCCTGCCTTGAGGTGCTGGTGGCGGGCAGGACCAATGAGAGACCCAGGCCTGGGCGAAGCCTCTCTCCGCCACCTGCCGCCCTGGTGAGGAGAGAGGCGAGGAGCCCCGGGTGGTCCAGGGGGCCTGTGGGCTCCTCGCGGGCTTGGTCGGCCGGCGCGACGGCCTCCGGCCCCTGTCCGGGCCAGTCCGCTGTGACGAGGTGAGAAGGGGGCGGGGGGCTCGGCGGGAAGCTGACAGCGGAGAAGGCAAAGGGCGGCGGCGGGTCTCTACCGCCAGGGGGGAAGGGCAGAAGGGAGGGAGGGCTGCCCAGCTGCATCCAGGGGTTCAGCAGGGAGGCTGGCGGGCCCAGCTGGCGTTGCAGACCCCGCTCCTCTAGACACAGAGGCTCCGACATCAGCTCCCCCAACGCGGTGGCCACTGGCTGGACTGGCGCCTCCTCTGACAAGCCCAGCCCCAGAGCCTCCCCTCCGTGCTCAGACGCCTCCAAGGACCCTGCGGGGTGACCCCTGGTGGACAGAGGAGGCAGCTGCGGGTACACGCAGTCCCTCATCAACCTGGCTCCGCCTGCGTCCAGACGGGAGACCTTGGGAGGCGGCCGGACCTTTGTGAACGGAGGACAGGTTTCCCACGCCTCCTCCTCCTGGAGCATGTAACAGGAGGAGGAGGGGGCGGCGGAGTTGGGGCAAGAGGGCGGGACTCGTCTGCCCGTGGGAAGCTGAGAGGAAGAGGGGGCAGCGGGGGGCTGCGCAGGCTCCTGGTCTCTGGCGGGAGGGAGCTGGGCGTTGACGTGCCGAGGCTGGTCGCCTTGGGGCAGCGGCCGGAGCAGGCGATGCTGCCGTCTGGTGGAGGAGGGCCCTAGGGAGCTGACGGTGGGGTGGGGGCCCAGAGGGGGCCGCGGCTTCAACTTAGAAGACTTCTTGGGCCGCAGGGGCACATGCACACATTAAAAGGGAATTAGAAAGCTGCATTCACAGAACTCAAAACACAAATGTGCAACCTGAACCTGCACGACATGTATATTAGCAGCAATGTCACATTGAAATAAATTATACAGACATAAATAAATAATATGTAAATAAATGCCTGCTTTTCCCTGGTGTCTGTAAATCGCTACCTTCTTGTTGAGGTTCATGTCCTCCATCTTGGCTTTGAGCAGCTTCATCTTGTTCATGGTGACGGAGTTCTCCAGGCCCTGCTGCATAGCTGAGGAGGCCAGCCCGTATTCCTCCACCTCGGTGTACACGTTGTACACGGAGCCATCGCTGGCAGACACAGCAAGGGAAACACTCTTCATACACACATACACGCAAGTGATCCGCGGGCTGACTCGTAACTCGTATCTCGAGGGTGGACCTGCGGGTTTGGATAAGCTCATCAGTAAGCACAGCAGTGATCCGACCAAGTAATAAATATCTACTGAAACATTGCTCGCAAGCGGGGATTCTCTGATTCTGTTTCTCTCAATCAAACCCCCCCCCCCCCCATTCCACAGAGGTGCAGATCCTCTCATGCCCTGGCTGTCAATAGACTAATCTGCATTATCCACACAGAGCTAAAAAGTTGGATTGGCCTACTTTATTTAGTAGTATATACGCAGACGCGCTACTGCCTATAGGCCATGAAACCATGTATTATACTGTTGCTCCAGATACATAGGGACTTTGGTGGCTCTGCAATAGGCTATTGTCTTAGCCTGTGTATGTCCCTTTGAAACATGCATTCAATATATATAAAAAGGTCTATATCGCTATTGTAATACAGGCTCAAGTTGGCGGTTTGCGGGTCGGGTCAGGTTAGGGTGGTCGATAAACGCATTTTTTTGCGGGCCGGGTGGGTGCGGGTTGGCTCTCATAACGGGTCAGGCAGTGCGAGCGGTAAAAAAAAAAAAATTTTTTTTAAAACCCACACCCAGCGCATCACTAATACATAATGTACATAGCATTGTTCTACCACATAAAGTAGCATTGCGCACCTAAGGCTTTCATTTCATTGCCTTTATAATAAATAACAAGATGACACTACTGATTCCCAATGAGAAGCAGCAAACTACAGTAAACAGAATACAGCTAGACCGTTTAATACACGGATATACTTGTAATAATTGGTTAGTAGGCCGGTGATTATATCAGCTATTGTGACCAGTGGAACTCAACCCTGGTCACACCTGATTAAAATGAATGGCTTGTCGTCAGGCTGATAGCGACCCGTTAATTTGAGTCAGGTGTGTTCGAGCAGGGAGACATCAAAAACATGCAGGGCATTGGATCTCCACCACTGGAGCTGAACGCCACTGGTATAGAGCAATTCACAGAACAAAACAAATAGCGGTACAGACCATTATTTACCATTCCACTACATAGCAGTAAAGACAGACAGCATTAGTAATAGAGTATACTGCTACTGCATACGATGTAATGCTACAAACACAGTCAAAACACAGTCTAACCCTATGTACATAATACCAAGTGCGTGGAACCTAATGCTGACCTGAGAGCTTCAGAGAGGGGGGTCAGAGTGCCGTCTCCTCTGTCCACCACCCGGAAGAAGTTGAGCTGTTCCCCCTCGCGGTACACCAGGAACGTGACCTGCTTGCTGGCCGAGCCCTTCTCCCAGGGCTCCTCCCGGCTGCCCTCCATCATGTCCGCCACGTCTCTCACAGGCTCCTCCATGGTCACTGGCAGAGCAGAAAGGAGGTAAGGAAGGGGGGTGTGCGTGTGGTTAACACACCCACCTCATGGGATTTCCCCCACTTGCCTCTCCGGGTGTTGATGGGTCCTCCTCTCATAGCCAAGACCAGCTTCAGAGTGCAGCCCTCTGAAATCCTGTGGAGAAGACATACGGCGTGCTGATGCGCGGCGGGGCAACGCCGAGGGGGCCGCTGCCACCTGCGCAACGTTCCTCTGCAACGTGCGCAGGCTAAACGGAACGTCGACAAGAGGAGACTGTAGGCGAACGCTACGGAAACGGTCGTCCCACAACCCACATTTCACGGCTCACAATACTCCTGCTGTGCCGTACATTTACAAAAGGCACACTTCACCCAGAGTTGCTGGTGTGGAAAAATATGTGATTCATAACAAAAGCCCCCGTTTGTAGCCTGCAGAGCAGTGGAGGAGCAGGCCTGCATCTAATAAACACACTTGGCTTTAAGAGGTGAGATGGCAGAGCTTGGCCAATACGTCACTAGTCTATACTTTCTACATATGGAATGGAGTCATGATTTGATTCACAGCAGCACACAAAAGAAATTAAATCATGAATTTCAATACGAGCTATGTGTTCTCGAGATTGTTTCCATAAAGGGCCTGTTGCTGACATACAGCAATCTCCTCAGCTTGGTGTAAATAACAGCGAAGGAAAAAAACTGAAAGTTAGAAAAGGATCAGAAAGAAGCTGGTTACCCATAGTCATGTAGACAGTACTCGTCATCTAGTTCCAGGCTGTTCCAGATCAGGTGTTGTTGGGCAACAGGGATGCCTTTAGAGACAGAAATAAAACATCCAAGGTTTTGGTGAAGCCTCTCTTTTGATTGTTAATACTTAAAATAATGGGGATGCCAATCTGAGGTAGGGACTGACACCCCCAGCTAGTGCATCCCAACTTGTTCAACTTGGCATGTCAATCTGCAAACTCTCCATCCATTGTTAAAGAGGCGGTGCGAATCAAATAATGTGTATGTCAGTCCACATTCAGTGATTCAGTAGTAGGTGGTCCAATTGCAGTTGGCACCAACTTAACTACCTACCTAAAAGTGGAATGGTTCTGTATCCAGCTGAAAAGCAGTTTTGAATTAAGAGGTCCCTTCCCAGATTAAAATTCTAAAAACATAATAAGAGGTGGAGCTTTCAGAATCTGCATGGCTTTACTGGGCTTTCTGCCAACAGAATGTCTTATACAGATAATAAAGACATGTACTGTCTGCCCCCTAAAGGCAAACATGCCCTAGTGCGGCAAACTAGTACATCATTGAACAAATACCAAATCACATACTGGAAGTCCAAATAAAAGCAGCACAAGGAGACCCTTGTACAATCACACACAGACCCAAAACTCTGTTATAAGGAGCACTATTCATTATGTCCTACACTTTACTGCTGTATATTTGGTATTCAACATGCCAATCCACAGGCCTATAATTATACCGGAGAACAGGAAATCATTCATCCAAGCAAGAACATAGGCTTTCTGGAGTGACCCGTTTGAAATCTAAAGCCTATGTCTAGCCATGCAGCTTTCTCTGCTCACATTGGTTTGAACCTTCTGACCCATTGCGGGTGTTGGGCCAGTGTTTGAGAGTGAACAGGGCATGTCCTGTCACATTGGGCTGCCAGACATACCTCCCACTCACACACACACAGAGCAAAGAGAGAGAGAGAGAGACCATTCTGGGACAGATGGAATACAGCACTGGTCAGAGAATGTCGCCATAGACACTCTTTTCCCCAAGTCAGACATCACCTAGTAACCTCAGAGAGCAAATTACCAAGGTCAAAGCTGCCGCTGATCGCATGCAGTATATCACAAAACAGCAATATACCAGCATTACTCACCGATAATGATGAAATATGCAATATGTTGTGCATAATGAACTGTTTAGTGTAGGTCACACCAACCTTGTGAACATATTATACTCAGCTGAGTATTCAGATGCATAGTTACAGACATTTTTGTAAAGGTAAAGCAGTGCAAACCAAGGTTAACCTGTAAATAAGAACGGGGCAAAATCTAAATGGAAGTTTAATATTAAATATACTGTAGGGGTTGCCTGATGTAGATTACTTTACTATATAGAAATGCAAGAGCACAATATTTATCTTACCAGTACAATACAGTTGGTGCTACACTATTAAATCTTTAGCCAATTTCATTTTACTATTACTGCCAGAAAATACTTTAACATTGGCCAGGCCCAGCTCATAAGCAATTGAATTAATGGGACAATTTGTGAATGTTATAGCAGAGGTGTGCACCTAGAGGATGGATCAACCACATGAGCAAATACATTATTTAACAAAGTGGTTGGATTTAATATGGCAGGCTGTGAATGTGCACTAGCCCAGGGAGCACGTAATCCAGAAGGCCGTGGTATTTTAGCCATGCAAGGTGATACGTTACACTGGCCTGAATAGCTTCATTTTACTGGCTGCGAAAATAGATTACCATCTTTAAGTTAAACATCAGTAGAAAATGATTTCTAGCCAATGTGACCCATTTTTAAAACAACCGTGCAACACTTATTTTCTTCTTGATAAATCACGGTGTGTGATGTAATATGTTGTGCTTATTATACCTTCCAGCCTCTGGATCTTGGCCTTGACTGAGATGACAGCCTCAAATGGTGACACACGCAACTCAAAGCAGGTCCCTGTCAGAGTCTCTATGAAAAGGTCCATTGTGTCATAGAACGGCAGCTTGTAGTGAAAGGTTCCTATGCTGTGGTCATTGTAGAACGGTGGCTCCTTCCTGTCAGCCATGCTAGCAGGTCAGGAGAGAGGGACTTCAAGGAGATGGAAGAGCGAGGGTGCTGGCCCAGGAGTGGGGAGAGAAGAATAGGTGCTGCTCACTGGCTTCACAGCAGTCACACATCATGCACAGCTGCAAATAACCAGCGGAACAGAAAACATGTCTTGTAGTAAACACATTTAGACATGTTAAAATACCGAAGGTAATCCAATATTTATTTACAATGAAAAACATAGTTATGGATGCTAAATAAGAGGTCCAAAGATTTTGAAATGATTTAGTGAATTGAGAGAATATAAACATGCATGTGCATTGCAAATGCATTTTTTAAGGGAATAGATGCATAATGGAATACAGGGATACAGGAATAAAATAAACTCTGTAAGCCTATATATTATTTTACTCATTTTCAGTTGATAGGCTGCAATAACTGTAAGACAAATGTTTCCAGACACATTCAGTAACATGATCCCATTATATTTTAAGATGACTTTCTGTAGTTTTTAAGAAGAGTACTTTTCTGCATACTGTTAACATGTGCAACCCCTTAAAAAGAGTTTTGCATTTGGCCCAGGTTAATATATTCAAGAAGATCAGACATGTTATGTAATTCCATAAAGAGTGTCACACATGTCCTTTGATAGTGAACACCTTACCTGAAATATCAAATGAAAATAAACATTTGTAAACAACCAGAAACAAAATAGCTAAACGTCATAACCTACAACAAATCACCCAACAGAATATTTTACAATCAGGCAGTTTAAATACAATTGTTTATCAGTGAAGGACATAGGGCCAAATATTATAAAAGGTAAGGTCAGACATAAGAAGCAAAAAAAATAAAGCATCTAATGCTACATCATGCTAATTATAAGGAACAGCACATTAACAACCAATGAATAGGGGTTGTCCGAATATTCTCAGTAAGACAAAGATACGGTAGCATGTCGAGAAGCAGGCCAGGTACCGTACAGGAACATTTGTGATATATATCGTACCGTACCGAAATCAAACTCCTGACTCGTTATTTTCTTATTCAAGGGCCGATGGCCATGTCGATAAATTAACTACCCGGCAACAGCACTGTAGTTATGATGGATGGAGTTGGTGTACCGGTACTGTACGTAGTATCTTACAGTACGTTTTACATATATGTCATCGTCAAACGTTCGCGAAATGCTAAGCAAACATATGAAAGAACCCTACATTAGGCACGTTTTAACAACTCGCGTGTTATACATTCATACTTTTATTATTACAAACAAAAACAAAAAACAATCAAACAAAAACATTCACAAGTAAAACAAATGTAGCTTTCCTTCGCTAGTAGCTAAGTACCGTTGTTAGCAAACAATGGCTACCTTTCTGCTGGGTTGGCTAGCAGGCTGCTAGCAATATCCAAGCTTGGAATTCAGACAGCTTTAGCTTTGGAGGGCGAGTGTGAAACCAACAGACATTTCTTCAGCTTTCGGCCAAAATGCAAAAGCAGAACTTTAACGAAATTAATGCGCTACAGTAATGATGGACTCATCTTTGTGGCTACTATCATCACACCTGTCAATCGAGGAGGCTGGACGAGATCTTGGTGGTTGATTGACAACAATGGAAGCATGCTACGTCATCATGACTGACAAGGAATGAGGTGTAGGTGACCAATGAACACGCTGAGTTGAGGCGGGACAATGACGGTTGCCTGGTACTACAAATATCAATCATCAGACAAATATGATTGAATCAGCATACAACATTCATAGATTCAATAGATAGAGTTATGTAGAATCGATAATGTAATGTAAATTGTCATGTTCAGGATTAATACCGTCCATTCCGCTGCCAGGCATATTATGGTAATAAATAATACCTCTATCGACTCGTCTGGTACCGTAATATGAAGGGGGCACTGATAAATGTGTCCAGCAAATTAACATTACTCCTTATGAAGTCTCCAGCATCACATTTTGTGTAAAAAAAAACAAAAAACTAGAGAGATAGAGAAATACAAATAAAATGTATCACGATAAAAAATATAATACATCTGAAAAGATCACACATAACTAATATAGCACAAAATATGTTTAGTTAAAAATTAATTTCCATTTAGTCACAGCCAAAGTTAGGAAATGGATGAATTACATATTCATTAAAAAAGAAAAGTCAAAATAACTAGGCCGTAGGACCTAGTAGTAGACACAATCATTCATATGGCACTAAAAAAAATTACATAGAATCTCAACATGGCAAGCCAAATGGGCAAATGACCATACTGTAGTTCTACGCAAATGACAGGCATCTTTGACATAAACTATATTTGATACTGTTAATATCTGCAGGCCTCAAGGCTAAGCATGTAGTATGCTTGTAAAGTGCTATAATGTATATTAAATAACAGTATTTCATAATTTATAATCTGATCAGACGTTGAGATGATTGGGTAAATGCTGTTGGACTGAGAGACAATTTATTTTACTCTATTGAATTCCTTCCAAAAATAAGATGCAGTATTTCATAGAAAGTGTCTATCAACAGTGCTGCCCTTCGATCCATTTCTCCAGCCTTTGAAATGCCAAAATATTTACTGCACAATTTAGCAAATAAAATCCAGGCAATTATGAACAGTTCAGTTCCCACCAAGAGCATTGAGTGGATCATCAAATATGCTTCCAGAATCTGCCGCCGCACCAGTGGTGTCCTTGGACGATGCAACTTTCTTAGATTTGAGAGGAGCTCTCTTCGATGGTTTTACTGTGCTTGAGAAGATGTCATCTTTTGGATGAATGTAAACACATCATTTGGTTAAACACAGAAAATGTGTTGAGACTTACTATTGAAATCTTCCAAGTCACACATACATTTTAAAATGAAAAGTAAAATGGTAAGGCATACTTGCTTACCCATGTCATCGTCGAATATTGACCTAGTCTCCACCTTCTTCTTAGACTTCTCTTTTGGTTTGGAAGTGGCTGTCAGGTCCGCAAATATGTCAACATTGTCATCAAATAAACTGGCATCAAGGGACTTCTCTGTGTGCTTCTTTTGAGCTTTAGGCATAGTGGCCTTTTCCTCCTGGCAAAACAGACATATGGCCAATAAGGAAAAACATCAGCATTCTTAATACTTTAAAGAACATAAACCATAATAACATAAACAACAGTACCTGGACGATTACCTGCTTGGTAACTTTACTGCTGGTATGGTTGTCTTTACCAACTGCAGATGTGTGGTAGGAACTGTCTTTCACTCCAAAGATATCCACACCATCATCATCATTATTATTATCATCATCCTCCTTCTCTTCCATAAATGAAGCCTTGGCTTTATGTGTAGCGGGCCTTGGCTTAACTTTCTGGAAAAGGTCATCGCCACCATCATCAAAAATGGATGGTAGCGTACGGTCACTCTTCGCTATTGCACGGCTACTGGCCATAGGTTGTTCAGTCTTTGTTGTGTGCCTGGAGGAGGGTGTGGTGGGTTGAGGCTCCGAAGACCCACCGAAGAGACTATCGGAGCCAAACAGGTCCTCCTCAACAGAAGGTCGCAGTGCCCGGGCATTGCCCTTCCCTTTACTAGAATCTTTATTCCCAGGCATCGTGGATACAGGCAAGGCAAGGACAGAGGGTATGGAGGAGACCTCAGACAACAGGGGCTGAGGTGAGGGCATGGCCGCGGCTGTGTTAGACAGCTTTGGCCTGGCCATGGACTGACTAGCCTGGGCTGGTGAGGGTAAGTCTAACCCAGACCAAGCTGGCTTGGCTCCAGGTCTGTCCCCTTCCTGGTTGCCTTCTGTATCCTCCACACATCTCTGGGCTGCCCGCTGCCTGGCCGCTCGCGTCTGCGGCCGCCGTTGCGCCGAGACTTTGGCGCGATTCTGAGTGGGGGAAATAATAGTTAAAGTCGGCTATTGCAAGCTAAATGTAAGCCCATACACTTTTTTTTGTCATATTCAACCAATATCTCCTCACATTTCACTAGCTTACCGTTCTCTGTGCGTGTTAAAACAATGATCTGGCACTTCTACACAGCCCTGGCTCCGTAAATAGGAACATGAAGTGGTGAACACCGCTCGTATCAACAAAGCCGGAGCACTACGCTTTGCTTCGCAATGGGTTTATATGTGTGAGGCGGCGCCGTGGAGCGATACGTTTTGGATTTGAGCTCCAAGTTAGCAAGAATGACTGACCCCAACCTTTAAGTCAGCATACCTCTAACAACAGTCTTGGGCAATTTATTCACCCCAAAGGATTTCATAAAGCAATGCTATGCTGTGAAATGCACTACCTACCTTGTTGGTGCTCTGCAATGTAGTGACCTGGACTGGGGTGTCAAAGGTCACGCCTGTGCTTACTGGAGTGGTGGCAGGGCTGGGGCTATGGCTGGAGCTTGACACCCCAGAGGAAGAATCGGGGGTCAGGCTTGGGAGTACACTTACAGCCCCTGGGATATGGGGGGCCGCACCGGGAAGCAAAGCAGATGGGTTGATCATCAGATTGGGATTGGCCTAGACAAAACAGGTTCAACACATTCATCATGTTATTCGTGTATATGGAACAAACACAATATGAACCCAAAATAACAGATATGTAGGTATTATTACTACTAAAAGTGAGTAGATATTTACAATGCATACTGTGAGCTTCAAAAGGAAAGCAATGTTAACCCTCAGTCAGGACCAAGGATAAATTGAGTACAGAGAAAAGTAGAACACAAGCATATTGGTGCATGAGGATTGATACTTAAAGCAAGAGATGAATGAATGAATTTTTTTTTTTTTTAATAAAAGATGAGAAAATGCATTCTCTTGGCAAAACGGTTTAAATCTAATAATGATGTCATCAGATGACAGAGCAAAGATATTTAGTTCTGAAGAGCCAGGAAATCCTAAAGAAACTATAGAATGGATGAAAGGATTTCAGTAAAAAAATAGAAAAACTCGTTTAGCTTTTTGTTCAGTAGAAACAACCAAAAATAGAGTTACTTTAAGTTTCCCAATCCTTGATGATGGGTCTTTGGATTTTACAGGGCTTGAAGCAGGTTTCTGTGCAGTTAAATGACAACATGGTATGTTCAAATGTAAATATGACCAAAGGCTTTCTTTGTGCTAATATGCACACAGCCTCCTTGATGCATTACAAGTACTGTAGTTAACTGGTAAATCATTATATTAACATTATTTTATATTTTTGTAATATCAACTTACCTCACTTTCTGGTGTTACTTCTGTGCTTGAAAATGTCAGGGGTGCCTCATCTTTAGTTTTACTGGGCTTTTCTAATACTTTCTGAATAAGGAAATCCAAAGAGAAAGACTAGGGTTAGTTTATAAATAAAACATTTTTTAAAAAGTTCTGTAATTAGACATTTATTTATGTGGTCAGATAAAGTCACCTTCCTAAAATATTTAGTAATAATACATTTTTTTTATCTCATCGTGATGCTAGTAAAATCGCCTACATCCTCAGTTGAAAATATACTGCAATTCTACCCCTGTGGTATAATGGCCTATGTCAATGTGGCCTATGTCAATATTTGGTTCAGTGTTTTCTGAAAAAACTGAAGAAAAAGAAGAATAAGAAAAAACAATCACATAGGCCAATATTTTAGGAAGGTGCCAATAAGCATAAACCAATAGAGGTCATACCGGTGGAGGAGCTTTGGACTTGATTGAGCTGAAGAAGAGGTCAACCTCGTCATCCTCTGCAAACAAAGAGGGTGCGGCTGGCCTCACTGTGCTAGCTGTGGAAGGCTAGCAACACAAGCATGTATAGTTTTATAGTATTAACGTCAAGGCTCACAGATGTGGGTTATGAAACAGTTATTGTCAGTATTAATGAGCCAGGGCCCATAATAATAATAATAATAATAATACTACTTGTTGAATGTGACTGACCTGCGGTTTTCCAGAGGTGGTGAAGAGGTCTACATCTGGGTCATTATCCTTTTGCTGTGTCTGACTAAATAGCAGCTCCTCATCCTGAAACACACCTGTGCTCTTGGTGCATGGCTTTTCATCTGCAGGCTGCACAAAGTACACACACACACACACTTAACATATGCCTGAATGCATAACAAACTGTTTGCTGCTGTTAATAAATAATAACAATACATTTTATTTCAGGACACTCAAGGACATCTTACAGAGAGAGAAACAAAGGGTTAATTGTTATAGGCAACTTTGAAAAGATGGATTTGAAAGATAGCAATGAAACTAATTTAGGGCAGGTTAATGAATATGAACTTTTGAATGCTAAAATAATTTCTGCATGTCTAAGCACATCTGTGAAAGTAAGAATAAAAATGTAACATCAGAGTAAATGATGTTAGAACTGACATTTAAACCAACCTTTATAGTGGTACTGGACACGGGTTTACTGGCAATAGAAATGGGCACATTCCAATCTGTTTCATTCTCCTCCCCCTCGTCATCGTCGAAAAGACTAAGAGTGTTTGCTTTGACTTTCTTCTTCGAAACAAGAGGGGGCGGGCTCTCCTTGGATAGGAAGTCATCTTCAGTATCCAGTGGGTTTGTAGTCTGCGTTTTGGCCAGAACATCGATGCCCCCGAAGAGACTGACCGCGCCCACTGGCTTCTTTTTATGGTGACTGTTTTCTGGTGGAGGCGAGGGAAGCTCCTCTGCTGGGCTCTTCACTGCTGGCTTCTCCCGCTCATGTCTGGTTGCCTTGGAGACAGCAGCCTCTGCTGGCTGTTCTGGGTCAAACAGGGAGGATACTGGAGTGGCCACAGTGGAGGTCTGAAGAAACACACAAGATCAATGGCATGTATTGTGCCCATATGAACGGCATGTTGTTCGAAATGCAGCATGACAAATTCATTATAATTGGACTCACTTTAGCAGACGGGGCTGTAGAATCGCTGCCAGGCTTGAAGCCAAAGAGGGGTGGTTCGTTCACATCGTCACCACCCTCGTCTTCAAATAAGAGGGCGACTCTCTGAGGCTTCTTCTGACTGTCATTGTGGAGAACAATTAGTATTTAACAGGTTATGGCAAAATATTATAACACCGCACCTGAACCAGTGTTGTTTATGCTATCAATACCTTAATTGTTTCGTTGGAGCAAAAAGATCATCCTCGTCATCATTGTGAAAGAGGGTGGCTTTCTCTGCCGCAACAGCACTCGGCAGACCGGAGGGGGCGCTAGCACTGGATTTCATCCCTCCTGACGGGGTTTCCGTTCCTGCACTGGGTTTGGCATTGAACCACTGGTCCTGTTATTCGCACACACATAATTTTTCTGTCATTCACTGATTCGCCGTGTTAGAACAGCCGCACATACTGTATAAACAAACGTATTAAATTACAACCAAAGAGGTATAGTGAGCAAAGGTGGGGAAATCACACTAGCCCATTACACCTCATCGTCACTGAAGAGGGAGCTGGTTATAGTCTTCTTGGGTTGTGGCGTGGAGGCTTTTCCTTGGTTAGACTTAGGCTTTGATTTAGTTGCAGATGCAAATAGATCCTGTAAGGCAAAACACGACGTTACATTACTGTAAAACCATGGTCTAACAACAGCATTGAGAAAAACATATGTTTTACCTCTTCCTCCTCATCATCAAATAATGAAGTTGGAATCTTGTTGATTTTAGCCTGGCTTAAATATTCCGGCTTTGACTGGCTCTTAGGAATGGTTGGAAAGATCTATATGGATACAGCCATCGGCACGAATTAATTATTATAACTAATGTTGGATTATATTGTAACTAATAGTGTATGTATGTGTGTGTGTATATATATATAAATAAATAAAAGATGAGGAGTCATACTTGTGTGTCTTCATCATCTGAAAATAGGCCACTGGTCTGGGGCTTGTTTGATTTGTTGATATGTTCATTTGTTGAGGTATTCCCAATGACTAGTGGTGGCTCATTCTGAAATACAGAACATAAAACTGAACAAGAAAACAAACGTCCAAGTCTACTCTAGTATCACTGTGAGAGTGATTGAGCTGGAACAATAATTCAAGATAAATTCAGACCTCTGATTTCTCAGACTCCTCACGGGTGGATGGTTGTCGTTTTCTCAGGCCCTCAGTTAACAGGGTCTTAGTCCCAGGGCCAAACACAGAGATGGCTCCTGCTGGCACCTAAACAGTCAATAATAAGCATAGGATGTCATAAAAGGAGCAAACTGACCATTTCTTATCTACATTTTCTTGTTTGGACATTTCTTGATGATACCTAAGTGTCAGATTAATATAATTTGTATGTTGGTATACATTAACAAAAAAGATATTGTAAAGAAATTAAATAGGGGAAAAATGTTTTTTGGTGTTTATAGATTTACGTACAAGGGGGGAAAGGCACCTGGTCAAAAATCTTCACATATTGTGTCTTATACAATTATTGCTACTAAGAGAGAATGTTATTTGAATGGTAAATGGAATGGTTTACAAATACCCTTTTCTCAGGAGATTGCGCCTGTTCTTCTGGAACCTCATTCCTGATCTGAGTTGGGGCCATTATATTCTCACGGAATATATCCCCCGCCTCCTCATCTTCATTGTTTTCGCCAAAGAGCACAGGAATATTTTTTGGCTTAGACGTGTCCTGTCCAGCTGCACGTGAACAATGTGACAGTTTGAATTTACAGAACTGCAGTGAAAAACAAAGCATTAAAAAGCCAGTTCCCAACACACGTACCAGAGCTTGACTTCATCAGACTCTTTTCACTGAAAAAGTAATCATCTTCATCTTCCTCGTCAAACAGCCCACCTGCTCCTCTGCTGCCTACGGCATGGGTCTGTTTGGTGTCTCCCTGTGATTTGGGTTTGATGGATGTCCCGTTCTCTTTGCGCTCAACGGAGTCCGAGTAATTCTCTGAACCAAAAAGGCTGTTATCTTATGGGAAAATATTATTTGCTTAGTTGAAAATAGCTGCATAGAAGTTAAAGACAGAATTGATCTGAAAGAAGTCAAGCACTGATAGGCCACCTGGCAATATTGAAACGCCACCTGGTGGAATCTTCTTTCCAGGCTTGCCTATAATAAAGAAGAGTGAATAAATACAATGTTGTTATATTACCTTGAGTGTAACATAACATCCGGTAAAAAAGAGCATCTTTAGGCATCCATTTCAGAACTACATCATTGCATTTGTCTTACTGTACCTGTGGTGTTGGCACTGGATTTAGGTTTGTCTTCAGCAGCAGCTTTTGGTGTTTCAGAAAAAAGATCTCCCTATAACATTATACAATATGAGTCAATACATTTTAAATTATCAAAATTAGACAGCTAAAAAGGTTGTAGACCAAAGTCAATTATATGTCATACAAATTGAGAATTGACTAAAAGTGAAATCAATAAGGGTTAATATACCTCGTCGTCATCATCAAAAAGGCTTTTTCCTCCACTGAATAACCCACCCCTCCCTCCAAATGGAGAGAAATCTTCATCCTCCATCTTGGGGGGCTTGAACATATCATCGCTGTCATCATCAACTACTGCTACAATGTGGGGGAAAAAAATACATAGCAAGAGTTATTTCATTGCAATGGCTGCTCTGTGGAGCTTAATAATAATAATAATGATAATATTAATAATAAGCACAGTTCAAACGATTAACCTAAATTATGGTGATTGAGTCTCCTACCAGATGGCCTTTCAGCCACTTTCTTGTCTTTACTTTTCTTCTTAGATGTCAAAGCTTTCAAAATATGAAATGGTAGAAACAAAAACATAAACATAAACATGCTCATGGAAAGGTGATACAATCAAGCATAATGCTTGTTTGCATTAGGCTCAAATACTAGTAATTGCCTAATGATCTTACCTAAAATAAAATGTAAGGAGTACGTTGAAAAAAGCATTTCAGGGATAGAGTGAAGAAAACCAAGTGTATTTTATTCATGGAATAAAAGGACTTACATGCACGATCTCCCTCGGTCGATTCACCCTTGATTCTGGCTGCAAGTTCATCAGCAAAGGATGGCGGGCCTTTACTCTAAAGGTTAAAAAAAAAGACAATGAATTAAAAAGACCTAACTTATATTTTCATTGTACATGTTTTGCTATGCTCTCTAATTGCACGTAATTATTAAAGTAAAAGCCTCACATGGATATACAGAATAATATAGATCAGTTTAGATCCAGCTCTATAACTTTGCATGCACGTGCGCACATACATTTTATTTATGATCTATTATTATTGAATTGAAAGCTTCTATACTCTGGGGACGTACAAGAACAGTCTAACACATTTTCCAACTAATGTCAGTCATACCGGTTTGCCATTTTCTTCACCATCATCATCCTCCTTGTCTGAATCTCCAAATATATCAGAATCTTCATCGTCCTCATCATCCTCGTAACTCAACACAGATGGCTTCTAAAAGTAAAGGATGTGTGTGTGTGTGTGTGTATGTGTGGGGTGGGGGGGGGGGTGGGGGTCAGAATGAGATATGTTCACAAAGAACAAACTACAACATCTGTATATAATATCGGTAGCTTTCAATATATCAAATCACCTTCTTTATAGTGCCATGACACTCCTTCTCCTGATCCAATTCCTCATCAGATTGCTGTTGATACAAATGCCATTCCATGTCTTCACACAACATTTGCACTACATACTTTAACACTTGACTCTTAAGTAAAGCAAAGAATGATCAAACATTTCTTACAACAGCATCTTCGTCATCCTCGCTTGCAATTACGCTGTCTCGATCACTGTCGACGGACAAGTCTTCAAAAAGCAAAAGAAAAGAGAAAATGACGTCAGAATAAATACCTACGTGAGTTTTACATGTGTAATCGCCGTGCAGTGGTAGAGAAACTGCTGAGAATGTACCATCACTGGAGAGATCGCCAAGTCCTACATCATCTTGCTCCATGAAAGCCTGAGAGCCGATTAGGTACGGCAAAGGCCTGTCCACATAGAGATCCTACAAATAATAGGTGTATATGAACACAAATTAGGAATGTTGAATTCCCCATTATATGACGAGGTCCGTTCAGACCTGCAAATATCAATAAACAGACCAAACACAATCTTGGTTTGTTGACTCCCTCAACTCAAACGCATGCGCTCACCCTAGGCTCCAGAATGGCTTCCACTCGGTCTGTTGTCTCCTCATCGTCCGAGTCTGAGTTTCCTGCTTTGATGTCCAGCTGCTCAAAAGCGGAATCCAGCACCTTCAGACCATAGTTCACCGCCTCCTGAATTTTAGGAATCAACTCTGCCTCTTTCTGTTCCCTGGTCTTGTCCTGAAGGAAGAACACATTTTAACTTGAGGGTCGTTGCATGAGTTGTGTATTATAACACGTTATCAGAGATCACGATACCTGCTCAGGCTGCTTCTCCGTGGCTTCAGCCTTGGGTGCAGGTTCATCTACTTCTTCATCATACACTCTCTGACACAAGAATACACAATTAATAAATGAGAAAAAAAAATGGGTGTGATACAACAGAAAAATGTGGTAATACGTTACATTTTCTATGAACTGTGTATTGGAAAGCATGAGGAAGTCATTGAAGACAGAATGCAAGCAACTGTCTGTGGCCTTGGTGTCCCGTATCAGTCCATCTAGCTGCTTTTCTATCTCATGCGTCTTTGATAGCATTTTATGGGAAAAGTCTTGAAGAAACAGGAACAACTGTGAAAAGGGATACTACATTAATAGCTATAGATAAATCAGGTAAGGTGTGAAGGCTACAGTTTTCATGTAAGTTGGGCATGGCACTCCTTTATATATAAAAATATAATAAGCATTCGTGATGCTTATTTAATGATGAATATAATAATCCCAAATCTGGAAAAATAATTTACCCCTGAATCGGCTGCCAAAGACCAGTTGGCACTGGATTGTCTCATCTCGTCAAGAGTCCAGGGTCTTTCCCAAACCTGAGACTCTGTCTCTAAGTGGTTACTCTGGTTATGCCCATTTGACACTACTTCTGGAATGCCGCTCATCTGCAATGGTACATATAACCAGTTGCTGTAGGGTTGAACAGCCAAAATAATTGTATATTAAAAAAAAATGATGGCACAGCTATTATTTCCATCTAATGATATATTAAAACAAAAATGATGTACTACTAAAATAAGTGGTATCAAATAGTTTGGTGGTTAAATGTCTCTGTTAAAAAAGAAAGCAAGTTTGCTTGGTTGTTTGTCAAACAAGATTGCTCTACTGTAATGCTAGCTTAGCTTACTAGCTAACGATGATACCACAGCAGAAAAAGCTTTCCAGGAAAGAGCTAACTAAAATATTTGTGTGGTGCAGTGCTTACCTTAAAGGTGTCTGGCTAACAGTTTGCCCAGTATGTTAAATTATGGTCAGAAACAACATACAATGAGATCGATTATGTTCAAACTTGGCCTGTTCCTTATTGGTCTTCTGACAGGTCAGCCATGTTCTGTCTGCAGACAGTCACCTGACTAACGTTGCCTAGCTACCAAATAAAATTGTGACGGGATGTGGTGCCGTAATTTTTTTCCCAGGCGAAATTACTCTGGCATATCACAATATCCTACTACAAATGGCAAAGATTAGCAGCCCACATTCATGCAATTAATTCACGACTCCAAACCATAATCGATAAGTAATTGACATATCAGTAGATCATAATCTGTTGTCCACATTCAAACAAAACATTAAATTGTAATATGCATAAAATCAGTTTGTCTCGTCTCATTACATTTATCAGCAGCGAAATGCTAGCCTCGCGAAACCATTCTGATCTCCCGAGCTCCAATTTCACGTCACCATGATTCAGAGTATGATCAAAGACCTACGGTATGTATGTCTCTGGTATGACCAGATGGCATCACCAAGCCAACCAGTCTTGTCGTCATCCACCATCGAGTTGTAGAGTAAATTACAGGTTTTACGCCTAATTCTGTGTCATGCCGAATTCAGTGACCCTTTCGAAAGTGCGCATGCGCCACCTAAATCATGTACAATCTATTAGTGTGTGTGTGTGTGATTTCTCTGTGTGATTTCTCTTTTTGTGTCTCGCTCCTGAAGTCTTTTAGTTCGGGAAAGTGTTACTAAAAGTTTAGCTATATCGATGGTGGTTTGATCTGCATAAAGCTTGTGATTTAAGCGATTTCTCAATAAAAAGTTAATATAATCTACATTATCTACACCAGCCTCGTCGTTTTAAGGTTAATTGATGTCTAGATATTTCTAAATATTATTTATAGGTATATCGAACTTTTTCATGCTTTTTCTGCTTTATTCAACATACTTCATTTCGAAAGGTCACTGAACTCGGCAGGACACAGAATTAGGCGTAACACCTGCACGTACATTTTCAACATACAGTTCGATAAAATAAGGACGTATTTAATTTCAATGCAAAAAACGGTTTACACATTTACACCATATAGTCTACAATTATATTATATAGCAATGCTACGAAATATTGCAATATAGTAGCCTACACAGTATTACATTTTATTGTAAATGGTTGCTCTTCTAGCAAATAGAAAGATGAAGTAACCAAGCCTGAAAATAGTTCGTTTATTTGTTTGAAAGTAATATTTGTATAAATACATAGAGTAAATGTCGTAAAAAATAGCATTCAGTGCAAAATAGCATTATATGTATTGTAAAAAAAAAAAAAAAAAGTCAAGCAAATTACTTTGAAAAAACATTAAGTCTGTGTCACACTAATACATTTATTTAAATAACCAAAACGGGAGGCAGTTTTTTTGTAAATTTAAAAATGACTTCAATCAAGTGCCACTGTCTTTTCCACCTTTTCTGAGATGTCCAATGCGTCACCAGCCCAATAATCATACAGCTTGCCCTAAAGGAGAAACACATTTTATGCCTCAGAAACAGTTTCAATAATTCAATCATTCATAATACATACATACACGAGATATATATATATATATATACCTACACATACAGTTGCAAGAAAAAGTATGTGAACCCCTTGGGATTACGTGGAGTTTTGCATGAATTGGTCATAAAATG
>JAODLL010018255.1:0-26847 GCA_026546735.1 Forbesichthys agassizii | reverse complement strand
ATATACAGTGGCTTGCGAAAGTATTCATACCCATTGAACATTTCACTACACACTAACTAGAGTCTATCTGACCTTTCCATAAAGCCTAGACCAGAGGTCTTCAACAGGGGGTTCGGGACCCCTAGGTCTTAGGGTCCCTAAGACCTCTCTGGCCTAGAAGATGTTGCAGGTGTCGTGCCCAAAAGTGACTTGCTGATAAAAAGTGGTATATGATCATGGTATGAAAAAGTGCATTATATGTATAGTTATATAGTTATATATAGTTATATGGAACGTTATATGGATTCATTCTAATTTAGAGCACAGAGGAGGTGAAATACTATAAATTAAGGATGATTAAAAAATATATTCATTTATAGGCGGCCAATAAACCATTTTGTTAGTTGGACTAAAGTATATTTTCGAAATATATGTATATTGTCTATAATTAATGTATAATGTGTACATTGTTTGTTTGCTATGACAAATATCATTGTTTATCATATAGATTAAGAACATATAGGATACTGGTAGTCTAACTAACATGATGGTTTATATAAACCCATAGGCCGCCTAGCTAAAAAAAAAAAAAAATTATCCTTAATTTATAGTATTTCACCTTTTTTGTGCCCTAGATTATAATTAATGCATTCATTTTTACCAGCTAAAATTGTGGGAATATAACAATAAAATGCACTGTTACATACCGTGGTCACTTTTTATCAGCAATACACTTTGGCCACGACACTGGCAGTCGGTCTGACTGACAAGAAACTCGGTTTAGGTTTAGTTTACTCACGTTGCTTTCGCTCAGGCACCTAACTGGGCCTCTAACGCCGGTTTAATGGGTCCTTTCCACAAAGTGTGGCAAGGAGGACCATTTGCCAATATGCCTACTGTCAGTGTAAAACGGGATCTTCTATTCCAAGCTTTAGAAAGAACATACAGTAAGTTATTGATTTTATTTCAAAATAATGTGTTAATCGTCTAATTATTTGCTAGTTTGACGTTGATCATTCAGTCTAGAGTAGAGATATCTAGGTAGATACAAAGATCGTTAGCCTGTAATTAGCATCAAGCTAGTTTTGATATAGCCTTAACAAAATGCAAACACTGTATAATGTAATCTACCTTCCGCCGGCATGTACTAGCTCTAAATTCAGTATGGATTTATACAATCGTACTGATTGTATAGGATGTACCGTAAGGTTTAAAATAGCTGTCTTAAGGTTGTGTAGTATTTGAACAATATTGCATCATCTGTTATTTACAGATATAGCTGTCATAAACTGATTTGGCAGCGAATACAGTACAACATAAAATATTTTAACTTTGAGCGTTTGAATATATTTTAGCTGACGAGGAGTTCGACGAACTGTGTTTTGAATTTGGGCTGGAGTTGGATGAAATTGTAAGTACCGTGCTTACAACTTACTGCTGCAGGTAACCTGCACACATGTACAGCATGCGTGTCGCTTTGCTACAAATGATGAATTGCAACAAAGTCAGATAATGTAAAAAAATAACCCTTGTGCTCTGATCCAAGACTTCAGAGAAAGAGATAATCACCCGTGAGCAAGGCGACTCCAAGGCATCAGCAGCATCTGACGTCATCCTGTACAAAATTGATGTCCCAGCTAACAGATATGATTTGTTGTGTTTGGAAGGGCTGGTCCGTGGTCTAAAGGTGTTTAAGGAGAAGTGAGTTAACACGATGCAGTATGCACATAGTCTTCAGTGTGTGTGTGTTTTGTTTTTCTTTGTCCTCAATGGACACCTCAGTTCTTCTTTGTGGGTGTTTTAACTGGGTTTTATGTGGGTGGATTGTACTTTATTCTGTCTTATTTATTTTTCAGGATTGAGGCCCCTCGATATAGGCGTGTGAGCCCAGCCAGTGGAGAGCCCCAGAGACTGGTGATCACTGAGGAGGTTGGTGTCAATTGCAGATAAAACATACATTATTTTATAGAGACATTAGTAGGCAACTAGTAGGCTAAAGCCTATCCTAATTTAGAACATTTTTGTTCACTCGTTAAATCGAAATGTTGGTTGTATTTAATTATGCCATTAAAGTGTAACTGCACTCTAAAATTCGTTTTTTGAGCTGTAATAAGATTGATCTGTGATGATACACATCAATGCTGGTGTTAATATTGACTGAATATTTTTTTTTTTACACAAATCTGTATTTTTTATGGGCTAAAAATGTATCTACACGTCATATACGTTGGTTCTCAACGGTACACTCCGTCGACTCATACGTCATGATATTCAATTGTCTCCTCCCTTCACTCCGACTTCCAAGTTGTGTGGTTGGTGGCGTCAGGCTCAGAGCTGGGGTGCAGACACACCTTAGAGTAATGTAAAGGACAGAGGGCCTGGCTGACATGAGCTGTCTCGCGTGTGCCTGTGCAGACAGCCGCAGTGAGGCCCCACGCCGTGGCAGCAGTGCTGAGGAACATCAGCTTCACACAGGAGCGCTACGAGAGCTTCATCGAACTGCAAGAGAAACTTCACCAGAACATCTGCAGGTCAGCTGGGCCTGCTACATTACTGTTTTACCTTGCTGACTAGTGCCAGCTAGATTTGATTGCACATTCTTTTTCCTTTTTTAATGTAGACTTGATCCGAAAGAAAATGCACATTCGTTGTTATTATAGATTTTATGATGTATTTCAACACATTGCTTGCAAATGTGTAGCATAGCAAAAAAGCAAACCCAAAAACCAGAGACAGGGTAATGGGGGACCCCTAGGATTATCTAAAGCACAATGCGATGATGCATAGCCCCAGACCATACCAGAGCAGAGTGCACATGTTAACTCATAGTGACAACCAGGTGTATATAATTTATTTTATTTTTATCAGTGTGCATTGCAACATTGGTTATTCTGTGAGAGTGTCTGTTGCACACAGACAAGAAGAAATGCTGGTCATTTAGATTGGTGAGCGAGTAGTGATGTATCAGGCACAATAATGCTATTACCTGATTACATTGGTTTTGGCTCAGTCAGTGATAAAATCTACCGAACTATTTGAAGCTTCAGGTCAATCTATAAAGTCAAGTTTCTATAACATACATACTTTACTGCAGTGCATCCTTTGCATTAGCATAGTCAGTACTGTAGGCTTTGGCTATAATTAAACAAAAATTGTCCTATAAATTCAGCCTAATGATATTGCACTGTGTAAACAATAACATGTATTTGCTTAGCATGCACAAATTGATTTTCATAGCACTACATACAGTAAATAAAACCTACATTTATAAATCAGCATTTGAAATTCATTAAAAAAGAAGCTATATCTGGAAAATACTTGGTAGTGTTAAATGTAAAACAAATTAAGACTAGACTCGACATGATTATTAAACAAAATGACTGCCAACGTATAGGAAAAAGAGCCTTTGATTTGCAGTCACATCCGTGAGTCCTGAGTCACTGACAAGTTATTGTCGTCTGTCTGCAGGAAAAGGGCGCTGGTGGCCATTGGAACCCATGACCTGGACACCATATCTGGACCATTCACATATACCGCCAGGCCTCCTGGAGACATCCGCTTCAGACCTCTCAACCAGACCAGAGAATACACAGCCATGGAGCTCATGAGCCTCTACAAGGTGAGCCACGTGCTGTATGTGACGATAACAAGAGCTTGTTTTCATGTGTCGCTAAGCGGAGGTTGTGGTTATGTGTCATGCAGACAGACAGCCACTTAAAGCACTACCTTCACATCATTGAAGACAAGCCAGCATACCCTGTCATCTATGACAGCAACGGCATTGTCCTGTCCATGCCTCCCATTATCAATGGTAAGTGTTTCTTTTTTTCTTTCTCTGCGTACAACTCTGTACTGACCTTTTTTCTATTAATTGCAAAGTCACACACTTAAACAAACTAGATTTAATAATTTCCCACTCTCTCTTTTGCAGGGGACCATTCAAAAATTTCTCTAAAGACCACCAATGTCTTTATTGAGTGCACAGCCACAGATCTAACCAAGGTATGAGTCAGACTAGCAGAAGACTCACTATTGGCTGGTAAACTAATTGATGTAAACACTCGGTAACCATGTTCTTTCCAGGCCAAGATTGTGCTAGACATGATGGTCACCATGTTCAGCGAGTACTGCTCACAAGCGTTCACGTGAGTTTTGTATAATGCTGTGATGCTGCATATAATTAACATTTCTCATTTAGTATTGTCATGTTTTTCTTTTCCATCTTGCCCTGTGTTTCTCTCCCAATTTCAGGGTAGAGGAAGCAGAAGTCGTGCAGCCTGATGGAAGGACCTGCATGTACCCGGTATTTAGCATATTTGTACTATAATCCCTATGACATTGGAAGTGTATTAAGAGGAGAATTAATGCCACTTTTCACTATAAATGTAAAGAAAACACTGTCCTTAATGTCCATACTGATCAGTTGCTTAATTAACAGTGGCATTTTCCCTGTAGGAACTAATGTATAGGAAAGAGAAACTGTCCAGTGAATTCATCAACAGAAAAGTTGGTATCAGGTGAGTGTGATTATGCTTTTCTGAAGACAAAGGAATATACATACATACATACATACATACTGTACATATACACACGAAGCGTGACAACCTTTGATAGTCACGGGAACTCCTCCCAGTGAGTCCACGGAGCGCATTGCCCAGCTGCTCACCAGGATGTGCCTGCGGTCCCAGGCCACAGGCTCGGGCCACGAGATCGAGGTGGAGATCCCGCCCACGCGCTCGGACGTTATCCACGCCTGTGACATCATGGAGGACGCCGCCATGGCGTACGGCTTCAACAACATCCCCCGCACTACGCCTCGCACGTACACTGTGGCCAATCAGGTACGCGGTCGAGCAGACTTCCTTGTGTGTGTATGTGGATGTGTATACACCTACCAAACATAATAAAACGCCACACTGGACCATTTCTGTACTCGTAGTTTCCATTGAATAAACTGACTGAGCTGTTGAGGCAAGATCTGTCGGCAGCAGGATTTACAGAAGCACTAAACTTTGCCCTGGTAAAGCCCCCCCCCACACACACACACACACACTCACTGCTGTTTCTCTTTCAAGCACTCGAGAGTAATGTCTCTTTCCTTCACTTGCTGTAGTGCTCACAGGAGGATATAGCAGACAAGCTGGGGAAGAATATCTTAGAGATGAAGGCTGTTCATATCTCCAACCCCAAGACCGCTGAGTTCCAGGTACAGGAACGACACAGTAACTGTAATATATTTAGCGTGTGTACTGCATTAAGCAGTCACCCATTATCGTGCATCCTCAGTCTGAGGATAGGATGTCTGGTACACATTTGTGTCCACAAGGTGACACTGTGCACCTCTGACTGTCTGAGTCTGTGTGGTCATGCTTCCATGCTTCCACCACCAGGTGGCGCGCACTACTTTGCTGCCAGGCCTGCTGAAGACGGTAGCAGCCAACAGAAAGATGCCCCTGCCTCTGAAGCTGTTTGAGATCTCTGACGTGGTGCTGAAAGATCCAACTAAAGGTGTGTGCGTGAGTGCTGCGAGAAGACTCAAGCAGAGGGCCACTTATTCTTTACTGTAACTCTTGAGTTGCTTGTTCATTAGTTTCCATGTACTCATTATTGATTATTTACATAATATTAAAAGTTGATGATTGATGATGATTGATCTTACCTCTATGCCTATTCAATTACATCTTTTACATTGCCAGTAGGGTTGAACCGATATACGATGCCATCATCCCATCGCCGCTGACATCACAATGTTGAACAGGCATCACGATGAACATTTTTTTAAAGTTGTCAAAAAATGGCAAAGCAGGGTTGTGACTAAGTTATCAATTCTGAAACACTGCGTAATAAGCTTTCTGTTAAAGGCTCACTGAATTGCTGTGGTCAGGATGCGTTCCGATGCGCCACGGACACATTCAGTATTTCAGGATGCTATACGCTCATGCCCTGGCTGTTAATATGCGTAATGTAGTCTACATTTATCACACACCTCTCTTAGCCTACATCTTGCAATGCAATCAATGTATTATGCTAACAGCAAAAACTAAACACAACAGTTTACTGTTCATGCTCACTCACTCACTTTGCTGTAGGCTACCATGACTGTTGTTCGCTAGCTGTTTTGGTAGGGCCAGTTGGGCATTGTGCTCTTACGCAGATGCACCGGACGTTGTCCGTCCATCTTTTGCATAAATCCACAAGACCCCCCCCCCCTCCCCCCCCCTTTCCCCCCTCGACCATGCCATCGTCCATCACAATGTTTCACGTCCGATGCCAATTTGATAGACATGGCCCAACAGACACCCTAGTTGCTAGTCCACTCTCCGATGCTGTAGCAAACCTAATTTCTCCTGCTGGAGCCTCACTTTCCATTCTCCTCTAGACGTAGGGGCCCGGAACAGCCGGCGCCTGTGTGCCATCTATTACAACAAGAGCCCGGGCTTTGAGGTGATCCACGGCCTGCTGGACCGCACCATGCAGCTGCTGGAAGTGACAGCGGCCCGGGGAGCGGGCTACCACATCCAGGCTGCAGACGGTGAGGCGCTAGGGTGGGGTTGGGGATAGTTCTCTGTGTGTGTGTGTGTGTGTGTGTTTGTACGTGCACGTGGTGGTACTTGGATTCACACAGAAGAAAGATGTATTGCTCCTCTATGTCTCAGATGTTTGTCACGTCTCTTGATGGTCAGGTGATCGCTAGAAATGCCAGCAGTGTGTGAGTGGGTGAGCACCCCTGTTCTCAAACGTGCCTTTAAACTGTGGCTGTGTGCGCACAGTTGTTCTACAGTTTTGGGAAAGTCGCTCTGCACATGTCTTTAAATATAAATGAATAAACAATTTATATTAAATATAATGAACATTTTTATAAATAGTTTGGAGATAAGATTAGAGAAAAATCTCTAAAGTTATAGTGATGCAGTGTTTTCAGGCATTTCTGAAAACCACTTAAGTTTAAAGGTTTCCCATCGTAAAATGCTTGTTTGGTAACTCAAAATCTGTTATTTAGCCAAAATACATTTATTAAAAACAATAATGGTGACCTATCCTCCCTCCATTTTAAATGAATAGCCCAGCGCGACTCCAATTTACACTGACGTTCTGCTTGAAGGGAGAAGTGTCCAATATGATTCCTCATTTGGGTTCTACCATCAGGCTTACACATGCCTGTCCAGAGAGTCACTCTTCTCCTCTCTTCTGCACCATTCTTCCCTGCGTTTCTCTATTCTTGGCTCTCCCCGAGGTCGGCCAGAGAGACGTGCTCTGCTGGCCCAGTCAGACAGCAGGCAGATCAATGGGCTCAGGTGTCTGAGCAAGGCGTGGCTAAGGCGGGCGATGAGAGAAGCGAAGATAAGGGGGGATGGAGACGAGTGTGCGCGAGATAGGACTGAAGACATGAGTCATGTCACGGGAGAGTGCATGTGAGCGTGCACGAGAGGCACGTCTCCCGCTGTAGTCCCGCCTGGTTGCACAGAGACGGACACATTGGACAAACACCCATCAGCCCAGGGGCACTCGGAGCGCCCACACACACACACATACAATCACCATTATGACGGCAAGCCGGATATCATGTTAGTGAACCAGAGCAGCAGCAAAGTGAGTTAGGGCCGGCAAAGTAGGTGCCGGCAACAGGAAAACGGAAAGTTAATATATTTCAACTTGCCACGGCAAATATTTCAACTTGACGGCATTTACAACCAGATGTTCGTAGATCCCTCACACACAGAGAAAACGTCGCCAGCGAGAAGGTAATACGGTTGTTGCAACAACACTAGAATAATCGATACAATTAAAAAAGAATTTGCCAAACCTTTGCCACAAAATATTTGTGTTGAATATATTTTACTTGTAAACGATGCGCCACAACAACGCAGCAACTGCCGTTGGACGTTTATGCCGTGCCATCCAGAAAGTGTTTTGCCGTCTGCTGTGTTCCATGTGAACGCAGCATTAGCTGAGCTTCACTCAGCACACTAATGCATGGCCGTGCTACACTGGTGCACACGCAGTCTCTTCCGTGCAACATGCACCATTAGTCTAATCTCCACCCCCACCCATCAGCGTTTCCTTAACCCCATTACAAGGTCATGACACCAGCTCACCTGACACACACACACACACACACTCTCTCTCCTCCCACCCTTCTTGATATGTCGATCTGTGGGATGGATACCCACCGCACACACACTAAACTTAATCTACTCCAGTGCAGCTAGACCATGTTTAGCTGGACCTCTGATTTAGAGGTAGTGCCTTAAGACAGCTTCTGTGATTGTAACTAGGCTTCCTCTGAAAGCGAGAGGGGGGGAAGAGAGAGAGAGAGAGTGAGCGAGCAGGAGAGAGTGAGGGAGGGAGAGAGAGAAGGCAGGCTGGCGGGAGAGAGCGAGCGAGAGAGAGAGATCACCAAGGGCGTCAAGGGATTAGTAGTGGAAAAAGAAACCACTTGGAAGCAGATGCCTGTGATTCACTTAATGAGCGTGTCCAAAGCAGGGACCTGGCCCATGCACACAAAGTTAGGGATAATCCAGTCTCCTTGACCTTGCGTGTGCTATACGTGACCTTGGATATGCTTTAGAGGAGAGTCAGAGGAAGTTTTTATACATACTGTATATGTGTGTGTGTGTGTGTGTGTGTGTACATACATACACACAGACACACACACACACACTTATCTTACAAAAGATGTGGCAGAGTTATGTATATGGTTTCCATGGTATCCAGCTCAGGGTGCAAGTGGATGATGTATGAGAGCATGTGAATGCTACAGTGCTAACACAAACAAAGCAACACATGCAAATCTCCTGTTTACACACACACACACACACACACACACACACACACACACACACACACACGTATTTTGAAAACCTTCAACCACACTGATGAAGGAATACGGAAGCTTCTGGACGCTATCAGCAAGGCAGCGTGGGCAGGAGGCAGCGCTTCATGACAGACTGCCGTGTCTGTGTGGTTGTTCGTTGTCATAGCAACCCTGTATCTACAGTAGTTAAATATGGCCAGTCTGTCTTTTCATCTAAGGGCTTTAGCGTGAAGCCGTCATTCCTTTGATTTCCACTTGCTATCGCAAACTGCCTATTGTGGAGTAGTTTATCCCAGTAGTGTTGAACACAAAATGTTTGCTTACAATTGCTGCTGTATGACCGGTTTTGTCCAAAGGAACTTTCAATTACTACATTTGTCCTAGACAAATTTGGTTTTCTTACGTTTCTCCCAAATCTTCTGCCCAGATTCCACCTTTTTCCCTGGTCGCTGTGCGGAGATCTTTGTGCGTGGGAAGAGCGTGGGACGCCTAGGGGTCCTCCACCCAGATGTGATCAACCGCTTCGAACTGACCATGCCCTGCTCGGCCCTGGAGATTGACATTGAGCCTTTCCTGTGATGTCACTTTCTAAATTTGCTAGTAAAACACAGAGCAAATACTCTCAGCCCAGAACAGTTGAGAACAGGAGGAGATTGGGTTACAAGCTAGATCATTCCTGGCTAAGAATAGAAGACGTGCGTGGTGCATGGAAGTCTCATAGCATCTAAGGGACTCATTAATTAATAAAGGATATTCAACCTACGTGATTGAGTTTGATCTCGCTAGCTAGCTAGCGCATGGGAGCGGATCATAATGCAACCGTTCAAATTCATGGGCTGCCAGTATTTTACGCATGATTCTTATCTAGAAGAAATTGATTAAAATGAAAAACACCACTGTGCTTTATTGTGTTTTTAATGTGTGTCTGTCGCATGCCCGTGTGCGCATGCGTGTGTTTGAAGCTGATTGTGCCTGGGTTGTAAATATAAACAGGTAATTAGGCCTGGTGACTCATTGCCATGTTGCCTTGGTTCTTCCAGCGGCCACAGTGCTGAAATAATCCTCACACACGATGTTCCCATGCGTGAGGTCATCAGGCGCGAGTTCCCCAGTGAAGAGCAGTCCCTGAAGGCCCCAGCCTTCTCCCCCACCACCACCAAAACAGTCTTCGGTGACATGAGCTCACCAGCTGGCCTCAGAGCCCTCAATGACTTCCTGGCTGACAAGAGCTACATGGAGGGCTTCGCCGCCTCCCAGGCAGATGTGGCGGTGTTGGATGCCATTCCCTCGACCCCCTCTCCAGCCCTCTGCCACGCCCTCCGCTGGTATAACCACATCAAGTCCTTCCAGAGGGAGAACCTTCCCGTAGACAAAAGTCGGTATGTGCTGGCTGCGGAGGCACCTCATACCCCGTCGGCCTGCGACGCCGCTGCCGACGACCTTGACCTGTTTAGCTCGGATGGCGCAGAGGCAGCCAGGCTCAAGGAGCAGTGTCTGGCGAAGCACTCCGCCAGGAAGTCGGCGAAGCCGTCGCCAAGTCCTCCTGCGTCCGGAAGTTCCAGATAGGGTGCGTGGCGGAGGATGACAAAGTGGACACGGATCAGTTGGAGGAGGCCATCGAAGAGCATGTTCGGTCCGTGGACGTGGCTGCGTTCAACAAGATCTGAGGCTGATGCACCGTAGTAGAGGCCTAACATGAGCTCTTGTATTCAAGTCTTGCCGTTATACAATGCCATGGTTCTTGGCATACAATAACCAGTCTCAGGTCAGGGGATTAGAAACCATTGTATCCTTTTGAAATATGATTTCCAGTCTTTGAAAAGTTTATATGGCTCTACTTTTGTCAAGCATAACTTTTTTTAATACAGAATCTTGCCTATTTGACCTTGTTTCAAGTCACATTACAGGATATTTTCCTTGTCAAATACAACTTATTCAACAAATCACCTACAGCAGCTGTATATAGGCATAACAATCTGTGTTGTCTGTTAAAACAGCATTTGTTGCTTCCAGCACTCTTGGCTGTGAAAGTGGAATTATCATTTTACAAGGAAGTTTCAACAGGTTCCATAACTTTTAAATGTAGTTGAGCAAGATCAAGTTAAAAATAACCAGGTCAGAATGATTAACAATGTTAATGGTCATATGAATATGCAAAACAATGTGCATTTAAAATAAAGTGTGGTTTAACTGGTTTTATTTTTTGACTGGCTGAGGCTCATCTGGTCCTGGGTATGCCTCCAATGGAGGTTTGACAATATGCTACAGTGAGGTAAGAGTTAAATAACACATTTGGGTTGATGTGCAGGTCAGGCAAATGGAAATCCCCTTTGTGCTATCTTTTAAAAACCCTGCCAATCTTCTGGGTCATAACCCCAGAACAACATACAGTCTACTGACCAACATAGAATTGACCAGGCCAACAGATGTGTATGTGATATACTTATACGGTACTTCAATCTCTTTTCTTCTCCTTGTGCTTATGTCGTGTGGTGGCACATTGTACCAGGAACACAACGCCCCCAAGCTAATCTTTCTCACTACCTGCCGAGTTGTAACTAATGCCACGATGCCCACTGCGATCCGAGCCATGCCTACTAGCACCGCGGTTGTCGTGAGCGATGGTAGCGGCACAGGCAGGGCCCCCCGTGGCTCAAATGTCTGCCCAAGCTGCTGGTTCACCCAGTATCCCACGGAGGACCCGGCAGCCGATCCGAGAATAGTGGTAGTATCCCCCCGCGTGGTGCTGTAATGGTCCAGCTCGGGATATGTGTAGCAGAGAAGAAAGGGAAGAACCAATGACACATAGGGGGAGATGGGGCTGGTGAGCTGGAACTGGTCAACGGTGTCCCAATACGGGTAGGTGAATAACAGCAGGGCCATGGAGATTAGAGCACCACAGAGCACATCCTAGAAGTACACAAATGACATATACTGTACGTGAATGTCATTTAGGTTGCCACTTGATTAAAAACCCTTTAAAATGTCCAATTATGTGCAATTATTACAGGTGGTGGTCTGACATATCCGTTGAGTGTACCTGATGTTAAGATCGTATCTTTAATTATTTTATATCAATTGAATTTAAGATTTATAGCTTTCTAATGGTATATAGCATGAAGAACAACTTAAGTTAAACATGTCAACAACACAATTTCCCCAACCAAGAGAGTGAACGGCCCACGGGCGGGCCGTCGGAGTTTGAAATATTTAACTTTACATGTACATTTAAATTAGCAGGTAGCCTATCTGTTCTTATATGTGAGGCCATGTTTAATGCTTGCGTATGGGTTTGCAGCCTCACAGACAGTCTAGTCAAACACAAACATGAATAATGTATGGCCCTGAAAGCTTTTTTACACTAGTGTGCGTGTGTGTGTGTGTGTGTGTGTGTGAAATGCTATAGCTCACCAACACTGAGTGCATGCCTGTGTAAATGCGGCTGAGACACACCAGAGCAGAAATCACAACAGCAATCAGCAGGCCCACCTCAAACTGGAACTGAGATGTAAACACACACTATATTATTAGTAGCCTACATGCTAATGATATGCTAATAGGCTCATATGCGACCCTTCCATTCCACAGCAGACCAGCAGCATTCCTTGATAATGAGAAACAATAGAATAGAAGACACCTCACCATACTAACATTGCTCACATTCCTCTATAGTAGCCCGTACAGAAGGAGCAATAGTTGCTCCCCGCTGTTCTTCCTTTTTCCTGTTGCTATTAGACCTCATCATCCACTCATCTCTCCTCCCAACAGAGATGTACATATATCTTCGCTCCGCCAGATGCCCATTCTGCCAGGTTGACGTATGGCCCGCCGTCAAGCCATCGCTCCTTTATTCCTCCGCTGTTTCTCCTCCTCCCTGCCCTCTACCTACGGCAACCAGTTTTGTTTCCACACAATTTCAATAACAGTGTGAAGAGAGGGCCTTGTGTATTCATTCACCACCTACAACCCCCCCCCCCCTTCCCCCGCCCTTCTCTGTATCTTTTCCTTGAGTCTTTTCCTGTCTTTTTTGCAGCTGGAAGCCTATTCACTGGCAGTTCATGAAGAGGGGCTCCTTCAATGGACACAAAGGATGCCAGGGACAGGAGGGGGTCACTCTTTGATTGACTGTCGCGACCTCCGACCTGCGCCAAGAACCTAGCGAAGTGGCCCCAGGGTCTAGGGGGCCATTCACGACCTCCTCAACAGCCCACTACTCATCTATAGCCATGCATGCTCTGTCAGGGGGAAAACCCCTTGAGGAATTTATACTACAGTTTAGAGCACTACTGTATAAACTGCTACTGTATCATAGTGACCTGGAACATGCAACACAGCCAGAATAATGACAATTTTAAACACAGCCAGCCTTGTCATCTACAGAATGTAGGCTACAAACAAAAACTTTTTTTTTTTGTATATTCCTACAAGTGATCGACTAAAGCGGCTTCGATTCAGCCGAGAAACTGTCGGCCATATTTGATTTGTGATTAAACAAGACGCAAGATAACGTGTTATCATTTCAAAAATCAGTCAGTCATGAAGAGCAGAGGTGGAGATGTAGACTGACAGTCATTGAGTCCACCAGGAGTCCATCAGGAGACCAAACAGCAGCTGGGTGGGCGTGTCTGATGGTGAGTGATGGTGACTGCAGACCCCGCCCCTCCCCATCCATTGTCCAACAGTCAGTCAGAACTCCTGTAATGGACAGGAAGGCCACACCCCTCCTCTATAGGAGCTACCATTAAACCCCCACAACAGCCTAAACTTTGGATGTCTATAGTCATTGGAAGTCTTCTTGCGTCCAATGGTATTTCTCCCAGAGGGGAATTTTTATTTGTTTCTATGTTAAAGGTACAGTCCTCAATTGTGTTAGAGCACCCTGGGAACCATACAGTACCAGCTGCAACCAGCTGTTGTTTATTTAAACAACTGTGCTCGGCTGTAGATTGTATGGTCGTATGCTCGGAGGACTGCTAGCCACTCAGTTTCAAACTAAAACAAGTGCACAAAAAGCTTGGGCTTTACAAGTCCCGGCTTTCTAAGCCAGACATACCAGACACAAAGACCTTACCGTAGTACATCAGCATGATCTAATAACTCAGAAGCAAACAGGGAAGATGCCCGGTGTAACGCTAACCTGGATCCTGGAAGGGGCGCTGAGCAGTACAGTGAAGGAGATGGCAGTGGCGGCCATGGCATGGGTGGAGGGCAGGCCATATTCAGCGTTGACGCGTGGTTCCAGCTTCACCACCGGGGGCGACAGAGGACGAGGCAGCTTCAGAAGGTCCTTCATCACCTGGCCCACGTACATCACTAGCTGATAGTGGAGAGAAGAAGACAAGAACATGTGTCTCAGTAGCACTGTCGCGAAGGTCTAGCCAAGGTCTACAGTAACAGATTCCAAAAGTCATTGATATTGTAGTGCAACCTTTGACCTTGTATAAGGGGCCACCAGTACACCAATTTCACATAAGTCTGCAGTCTCACAATCAACTAACTACAAGATAACATGCAAATTAACCCTTAGCACACTCAGTGTTGAGTACTAAAAGACCAACTGAAATAATAGGGCATCACTAATGTGCAATCTTCTTTCATCTTCGTCCTCAGAAGAAGACCATGGTAAAATGATGAATAGTGTAAGATTTCTGATTAGCCTGGACACTCATTGGGATAGCAACACACTATCTCATGAAACCCACCGCTGTTTAAAAACTGCAGGTACCGCATCACAGTCTCTGTTGTATAGGAAACGAGATACCGAATGCGTGCTTTGCTGACGCAGCGTCTCAGAGGGCTCACACTCGACACAATGACACACTCGGAACAAGGTCTGCATGCGTGTGAGTGCAGGTGCAGCATTAATGTGTGGCTGGCCAAATGTGCTGCCTATTCCCTTTTTGAGACGTCCCTTGTGACACACACACACACACAGCTTGCTCCAGCTAGAGGGTTATTTGAGGATCGGCCTTGCATGTTTAATGAACGGCTGTCTTACGGGGGAAGGGGGGGGGGTGCAGAGGGAGAGCAGAGAGGAGGAGAGAAGGCATAATATGTGTGTTTAAAGGGATTGACAAAACAGGTGGCTATTACCATCTCCACTGACTAAGTCTCTGGAAAAAGCATGTACTGTAACCATGCAACAACAGATCCATGTACTGTACAGTATGTGAATGTTGTTTTGCAACCCATGCCCATATATGGAGAGGGCAGGTTAGCAAGCAGGAAGGAAGGAGTTAGCGCGTCCTGTCATTAAGGTATTTTTCACGCGTGCTTGTGTGTAACACGTTGCACAGCTACTGTTGGCACACCTTCCCATCTGCCTATGTATCATTTGTGACCAATGTGTCAGACAGTTTTAAATTATGATCTTTCTGTAGAGACTACATGTAGAGTATATCATAATGGAAACCATCCAACTCACCCAAAACATGTCCTTTATTAACGTCTGTATAGCACCACGTACTGTATATGGAGGTACACAATTGCTTGGAATACCCCTATTATGTTCATTAATCCACTGTTTGCTTACATGCACCAACAACATATGCGCCCATGTGAGCGCACGCACACACACACACACACACACATTGTACTGTAATTCACACAAACAACAGATGAATCAACCCTGAAAACAAGCATCACTTACGTCCTGTTCATACGAACGCTATGCCGCTGAGTCTGCCCTGTATGTTTGCCTAATAAAAACACCACACCCTACAAGTTACCAAGTCCCAATAATGCACCCAGTACAACTATCATGCCAGTCAGTCTCTGAGTAACGTCTTTGTGTGGGTCACATCAAAGACATGACCCGAATCGGTCACATTAGGAGTTAAACATAGGTCAGGACACACGCACACAAGTGTATTGATCGGACCCAGAATAGATTTGGACTTTGATCTATCAACATAAGGTTCTGTGTGTCATGCTGGGAAAAGAGGTTTGGTACACAGCATTCTTTTGTTTCTTTTGGAGAGTTGTGGCTCTGTTTTAATCTGTGGCTCATGTTTTCATTCTGCATTACACAGGAACACAATATGCATCCTATGATACATATCTCAAGAACTGTAGCTCAAGACTATGGAAGGCATAACTGGAGCGCAGTTCTTCACCTGCCTAGCATTTACTACAAATAAACAATCAACGCCTTCTAGATTACATTTGTCAAAGCTTTAATATTCCGTCTATGTGGTGATAAAATATCAATGAAAATTTGATTTGTTCACAGCTATAAAACAGTTTTTAATTATGTGAAGCTACATAATGTATTGTGTGCATAATATTTGTAAGCATATGATGAACACTGTCTATAAAGCATTACATTTTCCAAATGGTACATCTGCTGTAAGAATAATATAACTAAATGGAAATATTAACTGTGAACTCTGAATGTGTTGTCAGAGGGATAAAGTGTTGCTTGAGACTTCCACAGTGTCCTCATTTTATGATTCACACAGAATGAGCCCAAGTAATGCATGTAACGTCATTTGTGACCATATGTTCACTGTTTTCTCAACAAACTGGCCTGTGTGTGTGTCTGTGTGTGTGCGCGTGCGTGTTTGCGCACGTGTGTGTAGACACAGGTGCAGATATTTTTAGTATGTTTTATGGACAAGTGCATGTGCCAGCGACAGTCAGTGTAACTGTGGTTGGGTCCGTCGCATTTCCGTTCGTGTGCGCTTCACTGTGAACCTTTACGATGACTTTGTTCAAAATTGGGGAAGATGTGGTGGTGGTGGTGGGGGGAGGGGGGGCGGGGGAGGGGGGGCGATGAGGCAATGAGATTCACCCTCAGGGTCGCAGGGCAAATGGTCTGCCTAGGAGACAGAATGCAATGACAAACGACAAGGCCAATAAACTTCAGAGGGAGGAGAACAGAGAGGATTACTGCTAATGTCTAACTAGTGAGGAGGGACCTAACTTAATTGTTTTGTAGGCTGCATGTCAAGGTGTGTGTGTATGTGTGTTTTACTATACACGATTGTGCATTGTGTCTGTAAGTGTGTGTGTATGTGTGTGTGTGTGTGTGCCCTTGAAAGGCCCATGCATTCCCAAGTGTCTGGCACAGTCAGGAGTTCAGCCTATGTGAATGCCCTCTCCTCCCTTAGGCGGTGGGGGGGGGGGGTTGCAAAGAAAGAGGGTTCAGACACAGGGCACACCAAGTATGCACTCAGAGCAAGAACACAAAAGGGCACATAAACGTACCGCCCATCAAAACTGACTGAGAATCACTGTGTCAAATCCCCTCTTCCCAGGAACTGTATAGGTACGTGACATTGTGCTCAGGGCGCACAATAGACTGACGTCTATGACAAGCATGCCTGTGGAGTCCGTTTCAACTGATGGACATGTGTCTCAGTTATGGCCTCATGCACTGTCTGGGCCCCAGTGAGCATGGGGGGCGTGGACACATGCGTTACACGGTGGTGTCAGAGAGAGGGCACAAGGCAGGGTGCAGTGGAGAGGGGTTACAAGGTGAACACATGGTGAAGGTGATTAAGAAGAGTGCGTATGTGGGCACGCCGAGGTGGGAGAAGCAGATCAAGGCCGCTGAACACTAATTCTGACCTGCAGTTCTATTGAAGAGGTCAAGCCTACAGTACGCTGGGAAAGGACGGCTAGTATCCGAACTTGATCAAAACAAATACACCTCTCCCTCTTTCAGAAGCACGCAACCCCCCCCTCTAATTTTGACACGAAGTCCCAAGTCTTAGATAGTGTGGTGTGATGTGGTCTGCACCACGTTGTGTTCCCATTTACAGAACCTGCGTAGAAACACCCAATTATTCTTTCAGAGTGCACAAAAGAACAGACAGCTAGCAGACCTTGAGGAGAGGTTTGCTGAATTTAACAAAATGTGTATCAGTTTACAATCACTGACTCTGCCTTGAAGTGGCATACACACTATAGTAGTTCAAGACAAACGTTTCAATCCTCAAAACAGTGTTCTTTTGAGTTATAACATCGTGCTCTACTATCACTTGATATTACATGCAAAGTCTCTTGACCTAAGAAAGATTCCTGCACGCAATACAATGCTGCACCTTCATTTCAATAGTATGGACATGTAAAGACAGTGTTAGACAGTGTGCTGTGCCATCACTCGGCATATGTCATACAAGCGTTGACCTACACTCCACATGTTGACAAGGCGTCTGCAAAGGAAAGGGTCCAAGTTCCAGTGGATGCAGGGCAGACAGGTGATGTAGAAGACTTCATGTCCCAGACCCGCTGACAACAGGAACAAGACGTACAGTGGCCAGTTCCTCACCTCATATTGTGGCCTGCCAGGGTCCTGTGTGGATAAAACACTGCACTAAAACATAGGGGTTGGACACCTGATACTTCGTGTATGGCTTCATTTCATCCCACACACAACTTCCTCTTTGAAACTATGATAAAGCAAAAGATAAACAAAACATTGGCTCTTTTGAATTGCATATCTTCTCCTGTCTTTAATGACAGCTGCTAGCAAGACACTTATAGACCTTAGCAAACAATGTATTGCATGAAGAATTTTCACAATTATGTAAACATAAAACAAGTTGCAAGCCTTTACGGAGACGAACAAACCAGCTAGACAAACAAGAAATGCCAGTCAGACTGTTAAAAAAAGAAATATATTTACTGCGACTTACGACTTGTCCGTTTTCCTTTAACTTAGAATTCGAATTGTTGTGGTGGTTGTGGTGGTGGTGATATCTTTCCTTCAACTCTTCAGTTGATTTCTCCACATGGGAAAACTCTGTCGAAGAGCGCATATTTTCTCCACTTTGACGCGCAGTCTCGGGAAGATATAGTCCACATAATCTCTGAAACCGCGCAACGAGCTCCGAATCATGGAGATAGGCCAGGAGTTCTAACATGGCACAACAAAGAATGTAAGTGACGGAATACCTTGTACTTGAAATTAAGCGACCGAAAAATAATCTTTCCACTGAGTTCAGACTGAGAGAACTATACAGGTGCGCCTAGAAAGGTGTGTAAAGGGCGTGGCTAAAGGGCCACGACGGGATTATTGTGATAGATAAAGAAGTGAGAAGCAAGTTTCACCATAACCACTGCATAAATGTAAAATTGTTGCACTTATGTTGCAAATGTAAGAACATTAACCTTAACATTGGGTTCATGTCATTGAATGACGTTTGAGGCCAATGAACATTTTTTAATTTTTTTCATAAAATACCAAATATGATACAAATCTATAATTATATAGGCTGTATATAAATTAATAAAAGTTTGATAATGTTATAACCAGCATTGGCGCGTCACAGCAGATTACTTTGAGTTAGCTCAAAACATTTTAGGTTAGACTATTCTTAAATGTTTTCATCGCGCTCTTTACGTCGCTGTCGTGTCATAACTAGGGCTAAATCCACTTGAAACAGCAATTTCTACATAGGCTATACTTATTTATGCATCAACTAAATGCAAATTAGGCATAGGCCTACAAGGTTCAGGACTACACTTTTATACATGGTTATGTTGTCGTTACATTAAATTAAAAGATAACTGGGCAAGAATAGACACCAACACTGCATACCGCAGATGTCAAAACTGAAACGTTATTGACAGTCTATCTGCAAGTTGACATCTTCAAATGGCAAAACGGCGCATATTTTTATTCCTCACGCAAGTATATTTCCTTTAAAGCGCCAGCTAGCATGGTTGCTCTATTGCTGGATTTTATCCTATCATGTCGACTGTTGAACAGGAGATGACCACGGAACATCTTATAACAAGCAATGCGATCAAAATATGAAATTGGGTTCTTTTTCATTTAGTAGTGTCAAATTATCTGATGACGGTGTTCCATTGACAGGTGTCGTGACTCATGCACAAATTGATTGTCCAATAAAAAGTAAACATCTTGTGAAAAAGGTGCATTTTATGGTTCAATTCACACATTTTAAACTGGTAAAAATGAATGGATTCATTATAATATAGCACACATCAGAAATAATACATACAATTAGGCCTAAATTTGCAAGTTTTGAGTGTTTCAGACAGATAAAAGCAGCTGTAGATGCGGACGACAATCAGTATAAAACCTTTTAACGAGGCTATAACACAAATGTTTTCTGTTTGCATTTTATTTCTGGGTGTGCCGGCTGCCTTTTTAGATGGCACAGGCTGCATAGGCACACCCTGGCACACCCGTTGGCCATAGGGCTATGGGCTGGTATTTTATTTTAGGCTATTCTGTGCATTCTGAATGCTGCGAGGAATTTCATGATGTGAACGTTTGCTTTTCTGTTTGAAGTCTCATCTCGGTCGAATTGAAAATAACATGCCAAAATAGAGTGCTAACGAGATGGGGGAACTATACATCCGTGAACTGAGGGCAACTGATTGCAGCCGCTCTGTCTCTCTTGTGATAGGCTATTTGCACAGTCGCTCGCTGAGCCCTGCGTTGGATTCACCACCATTACATCATCGATTCGATACGAACGCGGAGCGTAAAATTATATCTTAATATTTGGGCTAACCGAGTGGTGGTTCATCCTACATTTATTCTGAGAAAAATGCGTCTTACGTTAGGGACGTAATAGGTAGCCTCTAATTTAAACACTATAATGTCCATTGTCGATTAATCTGAAGGGTGATGGCGTTTCCATGAGCGGGGAACGTGGGAGAGAGAGAGAGAGAGAGAGAGAGAGAGAGAGAGAGAGAGAGAGAGAGAGAGAGAGACGTGCACCGTCATCAGCATCTGTACAGCAGCTCCCTTTGTGTTTACCAGAGAATGTGAATGGCGAAAGATGACATGGCAGAGGTAGATTTGGCATCAAACGGAGCGGAACCCCCTGGCGAGGCGGCTTCAGCATTCCCCTATGAGGAGTACGAATGCAAGATCTGCTACAATTATTTCGACCTTGACCGCCGTGCGCCCAAGATTCTGGAATGCTTGCACACATTTTGCGAGGAGTGCCTCAACACGCTTCATCTCCGGGAGGAGCGTCCATGGCGAGTTAGCTGCCCAGTATGTCGCCACAGGACGCCCGTGCCGGACTACCGCATACAAAACCTGCCCAACAATACGAAGGTGACGGAGGATTTTCCGCTCTACATCGACTCGGACCCCCTGCCTCAGGACGCGTTGCCGCTGTACCCTCCCCCGCTCCACCCGGCTCTGATCGCCCTTCGAAGGGAGGAGGCTTCAGCGGCGTCCAATACAAACCAGGCAACCCCCTCCACCACTGTATCCACGGCCACAACTCTCTCCCAAGACTCGGTACGATACGACAGCTGTCAAAGCTGTAAAAGAGTGGCGCTGACCACTGGCTGCGTGTGCGTTATTTTCTCGTTTCTTTCCATGCTGGTGTTGCTCTTCATGGGCCTGATATTCGTGCACAGTCACAGTAGCCCTCCCTCGCCCGCGGGACCGATTTGCCTCTCCGTAGCCAGCATCCTAGCAATGTTTTCTGTTGTTGTCACGTGGCTGATCTGCTGGCTAAAATACAGACCCGACCACGAGACAGGCCGCTCATCCACCACCAATAACACCCGGAGAAACGCTTGAGTATGGTTATGACGAAGGATAGCGTACTGTCCATTGTAGGATATAGCCTACCACTGGAAACCGATAGGCTACTACTCCCTTTATCTTTTTCTAGCAAAATGGTCCAATTATAGCAAACACAGAAAGGCCTGCATCTTCACCTCATATTTGAGCAACAGGCCGACATGATCCTTAATAATTCCGTAGGCTATTTATATACACTTGAAATTGCAGTAGGCCCAATTGACTGTGTGTTCTGGCGAATGAAGGGTTAAAGAGTGATTGCAGCGCAAAATAGAGTTTAGTCCCACCCACTATGCATAACGCACTATGCCATTTATTGATAACTGCATTCTCATAATTGTAGAGTTTCGTCCTACCCGCTTTAATATAACGCACTATGCTATTTATTGTATCATACGATATTGTACATTATTTGTCCACTTTTGAGTTTCGACATAACTTTTTGTTTTGTTTTACATTGATAATGTGCTCATTGGAAAAAGCTAAACTCAAGCGTAAACATTTTCTGTAAAAAAACAAAAACAAAAACTGTACATAGACCACAAATATAAATGTTACACTGAGAAATGGAAAGCTTTGTTGAAATATGAGTGTTGCATTTATCTTTATGTCTCTAATCCATGGCATAGCCTTTGCCATTGATTGAAATCGCCTTGGATAATGCTTAAGTGTTACACAAGTGATATCACGCTTGTCTGTGCATTTTACTTATGCATTTTATGATTTATTTTAAATACGCAGGTCGTTAATTCTTTTCACTTGTGCCTAAAAATGTGTTCTCCAAAGTTCAATCAATCAATCAATCAAGCTGTTTATCAAACCTTTAATATTATTATTATTATTATTATTATTATTATTATTATTATTATTATTATTATTATTATTATTATTATAGAAGACCAAGCTGCTGGATTGTGTATTGTTGGTTGCCCAAGGGTAAATTTAATTTTGTACCCAAAGTAAAACCAAGTAAACAGGCATAAATGTTTGCCTCAATCACTAGCTCAACAGGTGTTGGACCAAATAAGTATGGATTCAAAGGAGGATTTGACTATTACACTTCTTCTCAGTTCTTTGAGTTAATTAAACTATTAAATGTATTTATTTAGTTTACTATCATAGTGTGAAATGTACACCATAAAAGAAGAAATAGGTATACTTGCTTCTGATGCTTCAGTGATTGTTTACCCCAAACATTTGAGGAACGGTAAGCTCCAAAGCACTATAAGCCATGTACACATTGGTACTTGAACAATCAGTAAATCTGGGAATTATCTTAAAGTGAGTCCTCACTTTAACTTAATTTAACTTTAACAACTCAGTGGATTATATCATGGTGCAATTGCACTGCATTTGGAGAGGACTTGGAGAAAACACTAAAAGGAGATTTTGTTAAGCACTTTTACTGCCATTGCACGATAGTAATTGTATCCCTGTGAATATGGCAAATAATTTAAGTAAACGCAAATGTATACCCCTCCAAATTATGTCCATGATTGCTTCAAATCCATTAAAACATTTCCTATACATTACAAGATGATGCACTTTTACAGTCATATTTGACACATATGGTATCTATAATGTAAGCTCACTGTATTTATTTGAAAGAAGCTATAAAATGTTTTAGTTTTTTATAAGAACATGTGGCTGTTGTTATGGTACAAAATGTATTTGCACATGTTCTTGATGTGCTGTTTTACATACATAAACATGTTTCAGTAATAAAGAATACATAAACAAATTGCATTTGCCTGAAATTTCACTAAAGCCCATTAGACACATGAGACAATCGTTGTTTTATAGCAACTGAAACTTTATAAACTGCTGCGTTAACAACGTTTAGGCGTGCATATTTGTCATGCGGTAACACGATTAATCAACAATATCTATTTTTTCAGATTTTGCAATGAAACATCTCACTTACCATGTGTCCTCTACTGGAGGACCACGGGTATTGCACACACATGGCCACCATGATGATGAGTTAATTGTATTCAAAAACGTTTATTGTAACAGTGGTGTAAACGTGTGTCGGTTGCTTTCCTATGGCTTTTCTTTAATATAAAATAAGCTTTTTGTACAATTATATTATTCAGTTTGTAGTTTTAAGATTGTTGCTTATCCCAGTTTTATAGCAAGATTTATAGGTTTCACATTTTTATTGACGACCATGCCCCAATTAGGCTATGTCTCGTTTCGTTAAATGGGATCATGGATAAACAACAACACATTGAATAAATACAACAATACGTGTTTTCCCAAATTTTGAAGTGCTTCAATACATTGATTTCATGCTTGTACAATGACAACAAAGCACATAAGCCCGAAAACGGGAAAATATTCACATTTTATTTAATGCGCATATTATACAGATACTTATTTTAGAATTAACGCACAGGCTTAAAAGGCTATTTACATTTTTCTGATATTCTTTTTTTCTTCAAGTTAAATTACACATTTTGACACTTAAAAAGATGTCTGCGTAACTAATTAATTAATTCGTTCATTAATATCCTAATGTATTTTGTCTAGATCTATTCATAGACTGCAAAATGTAATAACCTAAGCCCATGTCATCATGACAACATTGTCTTCATGAATTTGGCATGAATATAATGTTACTTCATTAAAGCACATAAGGCCAGAATAACCGAATACCATTTTGCGGTATAAATCCCATAGGCATATGTTGTTAGTGTCTAGCCTATCTCAAACGTCTTTTATTGGATTTCAACATTTTGTGTTAGACTTTTAGCTCAATCTGAAAACTTTTCAGACCTGCTCTGTCAACATATTTGTTTGTCGATACACCTCTCCACGCAGAGTGGAGTGATGCAACTCATTTATTTCTCATCATGCGATATTTCTGACTCTGAATTTCATCCTCCGGTAATGGATTCGATATGGAGATTCAGTGTCGCTTTTGAGAAGGCCGAGGTATGCATCATGCTTCTCTCTGTTTTTCATTCGTCTCCCTGTTTTCTTGGCTATAATATCCAGTTTCAATAAGCTCATTGACCCTCTAAATCGTCACGTCTGAAGAGGGATGTTTTTCCCTTTCAGTAACTTAGCCATATAGCCTATTTGTGATGTTTGCAAAAAAGTAATATGATTTTTTTCATTTGTAACTGATAGCCTGTACAAAATTATTTTATTCTGGACACAAAACATTTTATATGTGAAACCATAAAGTCAGCTTTCATTCTTGCTTGCCAAATGGGGCTAATAAGGTAACATATATAATTGTCCTACATGCTATAGGACTTTGCTACAAAACAAGGCAAAAACAAATACATATTTAATTGTATCTCCACATTTCTGTCCGGCGTCTCTCAATAAACAGGACCCGTGTATTTAGAATTTAAAAGTCACAGTTACTTGTCTTAAAACCAGCGCTCAGTCATTGTTGATGCGTGGTTTAACATCAAGGCATTTCCATGGGTCTTTTGAAACGAGTCAAATGTTAATTGAATCCCATAATAAGAAAGGACATTCTCTGTGTAAATGGATGGCAGTGCCCAAGGTAACTCCCCCGCTGTGTTCCATGTTCCATGCTCTGCAGGTGAGTGAAGGCAGTGAGTAAAAAAAGTCGTTCGATTCTGTTTCTCCCACAACAAAGAAACACGTTTTCAACCTTGCGTCTGTTGATGATGCAATCTTAACATTTTACAGTAGACTATAGACTACTAGTCTTTGTAAACATATATTTGGCCAAATATTACATTACCATGTTTAAATATGGTATAGGCCTTAGTGCCCTATGCGCTAAGTGATGTGACATGCCTTAGATGTGAACTATTGTGAACAGTAACCTAAAAACATGCGCAGTGCACAAGTGGTTAGTCCAAAATCGTTTGACGCATCTGATTAAATTAGCGCGTTTTATTGAGAGGAAATCTCAATAAAAGGAGGTCAAAAATAAATGTGCACTTTTTTTGCGTTTAAATCTAAAGGGTCAACACATTTAACATAACCAACCTATAAATTCCACATCATATAATTTCCACATCATATTACGTATAGAACACTTTATAAGTGTGAGGATGGGCATCTGCTCCATTTAGGTTCATGATGATTTCAAAAGGGCAGCATCGGAAGGATGCTAAGACCCAGGACACTGTGCGTAATGGTCACTGGAAAGCGATAAAAGAAACGCCATTTTTTATTTAGTCGCAACAAATAAAAAAAATAAAAAAATGAAATTGTGTTTTAGTGAGAAAAACAAATGTTATTGGACTCTTGCGAATTGCACTAGACACACTTTACGGCCGCCCTGGCGTCGTAACCTGCTGTGGCACAGTGTGGCTGCGGCTGCGGTCCCCCATCCTACTGCGCTCAGCTTGCTGTGGCTCAGCCTAAAATAAGCTTCAATAAATAACCTTCAGATGAAGTCGGACCTGCTTTGGCTACGGGACATTATATGGGACCTGTGCGACCATGTGGTGAACATACATTAAAGTAATATGAAATGACATATGTCAATTTTAAGTGAGTTATTTTGTTATGCAGTGTTTTTTGATTAAATTACAAAGATATTCTTAAGATAAGATAAGAAAAGTCACTTATCTAGATCAAGCCCTGTCCTAAGCAAAAGTGTGACACTTTCCATTTGGAGGAAAGTTTTCACAACCGACCAATCATTTCTCGTCGTTACTGACCGTACAGAACTGCAGCCAATCACCACTCAGAGCTTTGACGAGGCGAGAGAAGCGCATCGCAAATAATAAGTGATCGCCTACTTTTGACCATCTTCCCTCACTTTGAACGTAATGTCAAGAAACAACAATAACAGCGACAGGCTGTGGCTCAGATCTGCCTAAATCGCTGTGGCAACCACGTCCTCAAAATATTTCGGATTTGAGACACAAGGACTTCTCCCCACATGTTTACATTTTACATTTCGTATTTCTATTTTTGTGAACTTTGGCGCATTGAGGCCGAGCCCGCGTTCGTTCCAGGACGTCCTGGTGTGGTTGAAGTAACTTCTCAAGGACTGTATAGGTGTTTATTTTAGAGATTTATACAGCACCGCTTGTCGAACAACCTCCGGAACGGAGGCATCCATATAGCTTCGGGTCGTGGAGGCATCACGAAGTTGGCGGGGTCACTACACAGGATGATGCGACCCACGCTCGCCCAGAACTACCCTCGAGGCGGCTTTCCGTTAGAAGGTAAATTATCAGTATTTTATAGGATAGCTTGCCTAGAATGCAGTTTCGAATGCTAAAAGCGTAAAGACGCACGACCCTAACGCACATATATAGACGTATTCCTGTGCATATTTTCACACAGACAAATATATAAAACTAACTGCACAATATAAAGGAATTCGTGGCATGGTATTTTCACATGTAATCAAACCGCTCTACTCGAATTGGATTATGGATGAGGTGCACTTATGTACTCAAAATATTTTATTTGACATTATTGTTTGATGTTTTCTGAATTAAGATGTTTAATTTAGTTGGAAATAGGTTACAGCTGGCAAGATAATTACATTATTTGTATACAAAGTTTTAAGCATGTT
>JAODLL010018244.1:0-26861 GCA_026546735.1 Forbesichthys agassizii | reverse complement strand
GAGAGAGAGAGAGAGAGATAGAGTTTATATTCAATCTATAATATAAAATAAAGGACTATGTATTCAAAATGTTTTTACATTATATAATACAATATATTCAGTGTATGTTTCTCCATTACAACTACAGAAATGGCTATTTTGCCAAGGTCTGTTTTAGTCACACCCGTTACAGTTTATGGACACACCTATATAGAGCAAAGGTTGACTGCCCACCCCAGCATTCTCATATTTAGAAATTAAAACTGAAAATCACATACGGTAAAAAAGATTTACACTTTATAGGGAAAATACATTAACAGAAGCAATTTCAAGAAGGGGAACAACTACTGCTTAGGAGAACATTTCAACTGATCTACAGAGAAAAACCGTACAGATTTTCACAAATATCAACTGAACTACGGAGACAAATCGTACTGATTTTTACACAAACACATCAAAAAACGAAACATTTGGGCAACTGAAGCAACACACCTTTTAGCAGTGTCTATAAAAAAGTGCTGAGCAACAGGAGTGGCTTATAGTAAAATATAGTTAAGGTGAAATCCACAATGCAAAATATGATTCTCTCATTGTTATTTACTTTAGTCATTTATCAGGCATAATCTTCAACCAGATTTTCAAGGCAATGAACCATGTTATAGGTATGTGAATACAAATATAAGATAATGGTAGTAATCTGCACAAATTGCCTACATAAGCTTTTTTTTATCTGTATCTACCCAACTCTAAATCTATTGCCTACACAAGCTGTTTGTGAGCATCGCCTTCCTGGACCCTGCATTTAAAATGTTTCTACAATAAGAGGGTTATCACAAGCTCAGGGCTTAGACCATACCAGAAAAAGGCACTCAATCTGTTCAAGTTTCCTTGACTATGGAATACTAAACCACGCCCCCCCCCCCCCAAAAAAAAAGATTTGTATTGAATTTGCTAAATCGATTATCGAGTATTGTCACCACATATTTCAGAAAAATGCAGTTAACCAACATCTGACTAGCAGCCAATACAGAGCATCAAATTCTCAACCTGGTAGACTGCATCTTAAACTGTTGTCATTCTTAGTGGATACATACATTTGTGGATACAACTTGTACCTTACAAAATATCAGTGATATTCATTGAAGGAATGTCGAAATGTATTTTCTATACCATATATATTACACACAAAAAATACTTCCATATAATGTACACACGCTTTTTATACACCTCTATATATACAAAGTACTGTACATTTTTTCCAAAACAACTAAACAATATAAATGAACATTCTTAATATTCAAAATCAACATTGCACATTACGTGTAAACGGCACTGGGCTTGTTGAACTTGACAGTTTTATAAACTGTCAAGTGTTTTCATAATCCAAATGGTACAGCAGCATTATTTATGAAGATAACGTAATTTACAGACTGTTTTGTTAACTATGTTAACTAGGTCAGAAATGCAATGCACACATTATGAAAGTGGTTAGCCTCATTAAATACTGAGAGGGCTGTTTCTACACACATCCTGAGAAAGTACCACCTGTATAAATGAATACCATTCATGCTTTCCACTGCAAAAAATGGCTCTTCAAAAATAGGTAAAAGAATTATGAAAACAAGGTCATATAAGTAAATTGTTCTGCAAATGGAACAAGTAAAATTTTGCTTTGCAAGATTTCTTGAAATAAGACATATCTGGATAGATGAGCTCTTGTTAGGTAATTGTGTCTTATATTAAGTGTAATTAGATATTTTTACTAGAAATTAGACACATATACTTGGTAAGATTTAGATTTTTTTGTAGTGTAATTGTGTTTGATTACAATGCTCTATTCTATGTATTAGTTTTTCTGTCATTGCAGCATTAGGCTTGAGTGTGAATGTTTTAAATGGATGTTACTGGGTCATTTGCACAATAAGTCAATAGTGTTAATAATAATGGCATGTCAATGATACAATTTCATTGCATTTGTATTAATACCTGCAGCAGCAATTGTACATGTTGCAATAAAGTGAAATTTGTTTCTTATGCTTCCATTATTATTTTGATGTGAATTGTGTTGAAAATCAGTAATTTGGGATATTCATTTGTTGCCAATTTCACTTATAAATTATCCAACTTGTATATGAAAAATTATGATGAAAACATAACTATTAGGTTAACCTAATAAACCACAATGTAATGATGACTTATTGAAAACGGACCAAATAAACCCAATATTCTCATAATCCACATACAATTATTCTACCATGAACATGATTATTCAATGTCTAAAAACAAACCTATTTTGTCCATATATTACTTTCAATTTCCTTGCTTAAAATAGGCTGTGGTAAATAAACATAAATGGTTTGCAGAGGCTTCAGTAAATGGGGACAATTTATGTAATCAGCTATACTGTACATTTTGTTTGTTTAAAGATGTACTGATTGGACATTGGGTCTTTCCAAAAGTAGTATCCAGCCAAGACAAATGTATTAATTTTATCTAAATATTTCCAAATATCAAACTAATAGAAAATAATACAATAAATTATAACTGTATTTTCAAGGACCTGCACTAGAGCCTGAAAGCCATAATCAGCCAAGACTAAAACAATACCATGACAATATCATGGTTGTTAAAAGGCACATTTTAACACCCTACTACTTTTTATGCAGAAATGTATACTGGAAAGCTCAACGAAGCAATATAAAGCTTAGTTGCTGTATGTAATCTTATTCTGAGTTTAAGGTGGCCATGTGTTATCTACAAAATCTAGTGTTACGTTCTGAGAGGGAGAGAATGTTGCTTTGCCATGTAACTCATTTGACTTGTTTGATTATGGATATGATACTCACCATATTTTTACCATTAAAGCTCTTCTCACAAATTGATATTTAACATTTGTGAATAAGTGAATAATTGTTTTAGGGCAAATGTGAGCATTATCATATTCAAGTCAAATAAAAGAAAATGCCCAAGCTCATTCAGAGAACCTTAACATCTGAGGATGGAGTGATGATGCTGGGAAGCTGCAAAAAGAAACCAACCAACATTTACAACTAAGGGGGATGTAACATCATTTTAATTTAAAGACTTCTCAGCTGTATTACAACACCCGCTATCACTGCTGAAGTGTTGAAGCTTGAAACAAAAGCAACACTGCCTGGTTGAAACCAGAGCCCCCCCCCCACACACACACACACACACACACACACTCATAACATGATGAGTGTCTGTCTAACTATACATTTTGATTTCACATTGTATGGTAGGGGTACACCAATTCCAACAGACACTATACAAATATTTGTGTTGAAAAACCTTTACATGTTAAGACATAAAACTATGGTTCTGATAATCCTCAACACTGTCATTGCTTTAAAAATTGGTTTGGTGTTGGCCAAAAACTGCTCTTGAGAAAATAGACTCTTTAGCAGTTCGCTGGAGAGCCATCGCCTAGGCTCACGCTGGTGTGTTTCTCTGTCTCTCTCTCTCTCTCCAAAGGGTTACAAAACATTTTCTCCTGAATGGTAATCGCTCCTTAGAAAAAGTAAGGTCACAGGAGACAAGCTTCCTCCGTGCCCATTCCTGCTGTCGAAATAACATCACTGTCACCCCCAGCAAATGACGCAGGGCGTGATGCCAACTGCCAGATGCTCCGACGTAACGCCACCAAAACAGCAACTGTTTATAAAGATCTCTCTGGGCTCTCGGAGTCCTACCCAGAGCTACCTTGTCAGCATATTTCCGAAGTCTTGGACGCTGACAGTCGTGTTTTGGGCATGTTGTTGTTGTTGTGGCTGTTGCTGTGTTTGTGGTTGATGCTGGATATATCCTACAGCACTTGGCTGTGGCATAGTAGTGGTGTGTAAAAATGCTGGCGTGGAGCCGCTGTGTAGAAGTCCTTGAGTCTGCATCTATGGACCCGGGAACAATGAATACGCATGAAGAAGTCACAGAAGTGGAAAGATGTTTGTTTGAATCATGTAGCAAGAGAATACTAGCATTATATTCACTGTAAAAAGAAATATCGTTAAAAAAAACTTTCCTTAGAAATTTTTTTTTTTTTTTACAGTTTAATACTGCTCGATTATGGAAATAATTATCATGATTATTTTGGTCGATATTAAAGTCGCAATTATTTAACACGCTTAGTCATTGACTTTGGAAGGATGTTGCATTTAATGCACTTAAAAAACAGTGAAACAAATTAACAGTGAAAACACCTTTAATTGTGAAATGTCCCTTAATACTTTTCACTTTCACCCTGCGAAGGGTAATACTGTAGCAGAGGTTATTATTGATATAATAGGCTAATTATTTAGCTTTAATAACAGACTAATACTTGTAAACAATAGACTTGACACAATGCTCAAAAAATATAGATATAAATAAATATAGAAATTAAAACAAAAAACAAAAGCTAGTGTTCAAAATCAGTTTTCTTTGTGCCTCTGATTTTTGACACTAGCAAACCTGTCTCAATTCTGGTTATTAAAGTTAAAGTAGTTATTAAAGTTATTCTGAAAATAGCTTGTCATTGTTATACACATTTTAATGTAGGTCTACAATGCTGGCATCTATGCATGCCTTGTATTCCTCCATGTTTGGAGTTTAAAAATAGACTTGAACCTTTACCTTAAGCAATAAGATAAAGCAAAGGAACTACTTGAAGGTATTTTCAGCTATTGCTAGCTAAATGTAAGATAATACACTTTTTGTCAAATTCAACAAATATCTCCTTGCATTTCTCTAGCTTACCGTTCTTTGTGAGTGTTGAAAAAAGAATTATATACTTCTACACAGCCCTGGCTCCGTAAAAAGGAACATAAACAAAGTGGCGAGCACCGCACGTATCAAGGACTACGCTTTGCTCTATAATGCATTTCCATGTGTGATGCGCGGAGGACTGCGAAGCGATACTATTTCGATTTGAGCTCGCAGTTAGCAAGAATGATTGGCCATGCCTTTAAAAGGCAAACTTACAGTAGGACATTCACTGAATAAAATACTCTGCAGTACCTGAAAGAACTGCTGCGGCTGCTGTATCTGGAGGGAGTGCTGTGAAGCGGTCTGGGCGTGGTACGTAGGCTGCGGCTGGTGTGTGATGAAGCTGTTGTGTGGGATCATAATGGGGGAGGTGAAGACAGGCGACGGGACCAGAACGGCATTGCAGTTGACTTGCTGCATGGTGAACGAAGGGCCAATCACCTGCTGCTCCAAGGTGTATCTGTACAGATGGATATGCACGTCACACACCCACCCACATACCAATGCAGACAATCATCGTCTGATGTTTGCCATGGCGCGGTTTGCAGATTAGGCATGGATTTCCACTAGGACGTGATCTTCAATGCCACATTTCAGTATGTCAACAGTAGGTACAGCATGTGTTTTGTGTAGGCTAGGCTAACTGGATTTCATATGAAACCCAAATTGTCAAATTTGTGCATCACACAAAAGAAATGCCGGAGCTGAACACTGAAATCTATCGTACTTGGTTTGATGGATGCCTGTGTTGCACTGAGAAGGCTGAGAGGTGACGCTGCTGTTAGATACCAGGGTCTGCACTGGCTGATTGAGAAGCATGCTAGGGAAAGAAGAAAGCTGGTTTTTCTTTACTGTTCAACATTGGCAATATGACCTGCGTGCTCTCAAAGATGTACCTAAAATGGTACTAATGCTAGTCACTTAAGCTGTACCATATTATCGTTCCAGTATTATACCCATGCCATTCACAGTCAGTCAAACCCTTGTTGAATACAATTTTTCAACATACATTTTGTAATAGAAATATTGGCTTCTTTGTTCAAGGCAAGAACTATTGAGGCATGCAGTTGAGTAAATTCACAGTATACGGTACAAAATGAACAGTTGATGATAATATTTATTCAGAATCACAATGCAAAACGTGTCAATAGTTAATGTCTACCAATAAATACTGTGATTATACTATTTCACATGATTAACCATTACAACACAAAGACAAGCTTCAATTTAGTTATATTTAAGCTGCTATTATTGTGCATGTGCAAACAAAGAGTTCTGGTCTTGTAAAACCAAAACCCAAAAAGTAGAAATCAAGAGCGATAGGTCCTCACCGCAGCTGTCCGTCTTGGCCGTATTTGTCTATATGTCTTTGGTTTGCGTCCTGTACAGGCCTTGTGTTGGTCTGAGAGAACATCATGGGGTTGCTGTAGAAGGGCATTGTCAGACTGGCGCTGTTCTGTACTGGCAGGCTGACTGACTGCCCAGTCCGCACAAGCCTATGCTGGATCTATAACAACAAAAGAAATGCCACATACAGTATATACTAAATATACAGTAGAAGTACTGTAAAGGAAATTACGGTAAGTCATTCTGACGAAAGCTTGTTGATATTTGACCTCAATCCAACACATATTCCTTCAATGCCATAGTGTGCTCCCTCATTAGCATTGGAAAAGCATTGTGAATGCTGGGATAGTGTTTTGTTCGGTCTGCACCACTTTGTTTATCTTCCTATTTACGGAGCCAGGGCGGTGTAGAAACACCATATTATTTTTTCAGAGAATGGTGAACTAACAGAACGCAAAGCGATATTTGGTGAGTATGAATAAAAGTGCATTAGCTTACAAAGGCTTGCTATACCTTTGGAATTATCTATCACATAAGTGAGGGTATACAAAATGTAGCTTGACACAAACTGAGCATGGCACAACTACATTTGACCTCTGACCACTTTCTAGACCTTCCAGTCAATCACAGAAAGATGTCGCTGTGTTCACTTACCTGCGGAGACGGCGTGCCGTGCTCTCTCATCGCAGAGTGAGGAGATGAGCCGTGGGCACCGCACACTTGTTGTTTCACGTGGCCTGATATCTGCATGATCACTCCTGACTGGTTCTGCTGGGCCAGCCTGCCTGGACCCTGCTGCTGCTGCACTGGGCCCAAGTCGCTGTGGATCGGCTGCTGTAACAACATCTGACACGCAAGCACACATTTATCCTGTTAGCGAGCAAGACACGCCCTGGCTGGTTCAGGAAAACATAAGCAAATCATTGGCTACGTTTTCATGCACTCAAAATGTGGGGTTTTGCCCTTATTCCAAAAATTACAATATTCCTACTAAGTTGCATGTCTACTTAAAATGAATAGTCCTCTAACATGTCCGTTGACATGCAGCTGTACATACTGTATTCAAATTGATGTCCTAAAGCTACGCCCTTTAAATAACTTATTTGCCCTACAGTGGAAATACAATAAATTAAATGGCTGGAACAGCTTGTGCTATTTTTGCTTATTTGCAACAAAATAGGATACTAAGTTCGCTGCACATATCTTACCATAAACAGATAAGAGACCCAATGCTGTAAAATGCAGTAAAAACCCCACTTGAGACTCATTCCAAATCTCCTTTATGCATGCTCCTAAAACCCGAAAAAACATCGGCCTATCACCACATGCCATAATCGGAAAAGGCCAAATTCGGAATACCTAAACGAATATTCCGTTTACATGCCAACTATTACATTCAGAATATTGCCACAATTGGAATAATAGTGGAATACCAGTGAGTATGTAAACGTAGCCATTGTTAGCCTAGGTGATTATTTGACGATTGATGTGGTGGTGCTGTTTAACCGACTGTCCTTGACAGAGGTGAAAGTTCACTGTTCTCTATTCTCAAGCGAGCCTGAGTGAAGTGGCCAGGCTTGAACTGCACAATGCCATTTCTTGTCAGTACACTCCCTGTTTACACTAAGCCTTCCCGCCTTTGCCACAGCCTCTCAGAATATATTACAAATGTAAACATTCACCTTGGTCACCAGTTGTTTGCAGTGCAAACCCATTCATCGTTTGTACATTTACAAATTAGATTTAGATTTAAGCCCGGCGACGGCGTGTCCCCGCGCGCTACCTGGAGGTTGGCCAACTGGAGCTTCTCCTTGATGTCGTGCAGCTCCTGTTGTTGTGTCTTTATGTCCGCCTGCAGGATGCGGGTCCTCTCCTCCAGCTGCTCCTTCAGCTGGTTCATCACACCAAGTTGTGGCTGCTGCAGCTGGTATACAGGCTGCTGCTGCTGTGAGTGTTGCTGTGGCTGCTGCTGTGGCTGGTGCTAAGACCACATGAGAACGGCATCAACATCATCATCATCATCATCATCATCACACTCTCCTCTGCTGCTGCTTAAAGGAAAGGCCCTGACCATGGCATTTCTCCAGCTGTGCTGGGATGGCATACAGTCAGGTGGAGCTAAAGACACGCAGGAGAGTCAGGGAGGGGTCGAGCGAGGTATGTGCACGGCCACACAGTCCTGAGAACTAAGTGTAATCCGTCGCTGTAATGTAAAACACCCGTGTGAGTTTACACTGGAAAAGGGGAGCAAGTTACCATTACGCTACAAGTCGGGAAGCGCCAGTGTGTCCCTCTGAATTATTGTGTCAATCAGTGTGTCCAAATTCATGAGAATTCATAAATTAGGACAAAAGAAAACCAACGTTTTTCCTCTTTGACGAGTCGATGTTTTGAACTGGGAATATCGGTAGCTTGTTGAAACCCCCTTGTTGTCCCCCTATGCTGCCTCCGCTCACATCCCATATATGTGTATTCATTAAGCTCTTATTATAATGGTCATGGTCACGGTCATTGAAGAGAGAAAACATTTAACTTTAAGGTCAATTCTGTTCTATGAGGAAAGACATTCTAATCACAGTTAACTTAAATGTGTTTAGCTCTTGAGTTCTGAGAGAAGCTGTGATTTGATTATTAAATGAATAATCATTGTTTATATTGCCTAGCATCCACAGTCTCTATATACCACTTGGTTTCAAACAAAAGACTATAATATATAATAATAAATAATAAACTATCATAATATATCATTTACATGTACCTACCCTATGAGTGTTTTAGAGAGGCACTCAGCCTACATGCTGCTGTGTTTACAGACATACAGGTTACCCATTGTAACTCTTTCCTGCTCAACCGAAGAAGACAATGTAATTAATATTTGCCCGTTGGGGGTGAAACCCTTTATTTCCTTTGTATTTTTTCCTGCTATTTTCCTGTAACTCACTATAAATACTACCTTTGTTCCTCAGAGATGTAGTGGAACTCACACGTGAAGCTACCGTCAATACCGTATTTTCTTAATAAAGCTAGTTTCCAGATTCATCACCATCCAACGTAGGACTGGTCTTAGTTTACCGTGGTACAATATACCATCAGTTCACACACAGGGTGTCCCTGTCCCTGTTACTGGGACAGGTCAGTATTCACAAAGTAAACCGACACAAAGGCAGCTGTCATCATTGTATGTCAACAGTAGAAACGAAGGTGGCAAGCAAGAGCAGAAGGCAAGAGAAGAACACCAACCATTACGGAGTGTTTGCTGCTGGCAGGAGAGACAGGGAGGCTCAGTTGAGGAAGGATGTCAAAAGAATTTTGTCTTTCTACCAAAGTCTGAGGGGAAAAACACAATCAATGTTGAGCACAACTCTATGACATGCTGTACATTAAAGTGCTTTTGTTAGACATGCTGTACATTAAAGTGCTTATGTTAGATGTTCTACCACTAGATGTCACACTAGATCACTAGCATCTCAGACCAAACTAATTATTCTTGGGCCATACACTAGCGACCATTATGTTCTTCAGTAGCAGGAAGGCCGGGGTGAATTTGTGGCAGACAGACCTTTGCACTGCTAGGTTGGAGTCTGGTCACAGCTTTCTCCGGACCAATGAATGTAGACTGCCATGACGGTGTGCAAGTCTCTGAGCAGCAGTTAGCTGCAAGACAACAAGCAGTTCACTTATTAACATAACGGTACTGTGTCTAAGAAACAATAGCGCAGCGCTCATGGTTATATATATTGTATATGTGTTCTTTGTTCTCTCCCAATTCCCTTATAACAAGCCTTTTTTATTAAATACAAATTGTAGCTGGGTGTCTGTCGGCTATTTATATTTTCAACAAGCCTACTATACTGTATGTTCTATTCCTTTTGAGTAAGCATAATCCTAATTGGCTGCAATTTAAACTCCTTTGTCCCACCCCTAGTTATGTCAATCATTCCACACAAAATACATCCAGCCTGTGTTGTTACATTTACATTCACTGACACTTTTACTGACTCTTTTATCCAAAGAAAAAAAGCACCTTGAGCACAATGCTTGCAATTTCGCTTTTGAAAATGCCTTAAATTTGAAAGTGCCATAAATGTAACAGTGCCCCTGCAAAATAAGGAAAACATCTTAATATTTTATTCAAAAAAGAGCAAATAATTCACTTAATTTGTGTGTCACAACCGTTAACTGAAACCAAATTCACATCTGTGCTGGTTGTGTAACACGTTGAGTCACCACCTCTCACACTGTGTATGAATGTGAACTATAACGCAGGAAGGCACATAGTCAGTATAAAGACTACCGCCACAGTGTAATAGCAGGCATCAGAACAGTAATAGCTGTGGTTAAAGTGTCATCGAGAGCGGGTGGAAGAGCAAAGACAAAAGTCAAATGAACCAGTCATAATGATATAATATATACATTGTTCACTAGAGGGGGAAAATAATTGTAAGATATTACACTCCCTAAGAATGCATATTTATTAAATCAGAGTTAACTTCTCCAGAACGCTTTACTGACAACACCATTTTATCATCGATGTACAGTATCACCCACATAGGGAGGTTAGTACATCAATGGGTAGGTGCTGCTCCACTAACAGCACTCAACAGAACGTGGTGTGTATCAGCCCACAAACAATCAATAATCCAGCTACAGTATATAGAGTGGAGGAACGCAAATCAATTATACACACATATACTGTTGGGTTGGGTCTACAGTATATGTTATGTTTGTAAGTAATTAGTCTGCCTACCTTCTAGTGACTGGTGATGTCCTCTTTTCTAATATAATACTTTACTTATAATTTCAGGGATTATATATGGGCCGCTAAAGTCACTTTTCTTTTCTATGCTGTTACTGTAGCCAAATGTATACCCACTGTGAGATGCTTTGGATGAAAGCGCCCACTAAATGACTCCGGTATAAAATCAAGTGTAAATATCACACTGGCTGATATAAAAAAGAATGGTCAGCAGTTTTTAATTGGTTCATCTATTCCTGACCGTTTACTGTCTCTGTAAAATATGTAGTGGCAACAACAGACATATCTTGAGCAGATTTGACCTGGTATGGATGGAGTTACCACCAGGTTGGAGTGGAGGATGACTCACATGCGGAGTCTGACAGCGCTGTGTGGGGGGACCTTCGGGAACTGTGGGAGGATACGGAGCGTGCACCGTTCTTTCTTTCCCTGGGAGGGTCCAGTGTGGAGCACATGTCCAAGTACAGCTCTTGGGCCTAGCGGACAGAGCAACCATGGTTTGGTAACAGGCCTGCATCTAGCAATGTGATTGGTCAAATGTGGGTCAAGTCAACATCACACGGGGGGCCCTCCTCTACGTGCAAAAAGGTGTGTTCCTTTTGTTTAACTCCTCTTGTTGAAGGCTTGCCCTTATCTACATATACAACTGTAGCACTTGTCTTCTAGTACATACTGTGACTTCCATTCAAATCTGATTTAGTTTTACTACTGCAGTTGAAACGTTATCACCTACTGTAGCCTGATCTAACATGCAAGACACACAAGTACATTCTTCAAACTAAAACATTTAGCTTCATAATGCAGAAAGATGGTTAGTGTGGCGAGTGGCAACAATCTAATGTAAGAGTAAAGGAAACTGCCATATTCTTCCCAATATTAATATCGACCAATGGGATCCATCTATATACAGCACACTGTAGCTTCCTCAAGCTAATGCAAAGGCAGGTGGTTTTTGAAAATAAGTTAATTCTTTTAATTGGTTCTAACCACACCAGCAGCACTTACAAACGTGTAACTCGAAATTATTGTTTGTAATTAGTATTTCTTATTTTCTTGGAAATATTTACTACAATTATATCTTAATCCTTTTGAAAAGAAATACATTTCACATCCCTATGTATGCTAAATAACTACAGAATGCATGTAAATAACGTGCTTATACATGTGCGGTTTGTCCTGTGTATTCTTTAAAGTGTATTGGGACCCCGTTGCATGGTGATTCTGCACTTCAAATGCAAATTAATTGATTTATTGATTGGTTGATTGATTTAACTGGTGCACATACCTTCACAGAGGAAGTGCCTATCTCAGGTGAAGACATTTCCTCAAGCCCAATCACTCTCCTCCTCTCAGCTCGTACCTCAGCATAGCTGGATGGTAAAGGCATGAAGATCAGTGAATGGTGTAAGTGCAGCTACTGCCTCACTCTGTTTCAACATGACACATTTATCTGAATTCAGATTCCAGAAGACAACTGCATTTGTCCTATTACAAATATATCTTGTCGTAATACCTTAAGGGACATTTTAATTATCTAAGAGCACGGTTTAAAGCGCAAGGCGCAAACTGCATTTAGGGGGTGTCTAAATCCAATTTTACTATTTTAACAGCAGATAAACAGTCGGTACGCCATGGTTCAAAAGGGTTGGACTTACTCGCTTCATTTTTCATGTCACACCTAAACCACTCCCATAGCTAACTGAGATTATTTCACATCAATGTTTTTCTGTAGAGATAGTATACTGTACTGTGCACTGCGGTCTGGCATTTAACATGTGTTATATTGTAAGCAGTTAAGGCGCAACTACCGTAACGGTATCTCTAAATTAATTTCCTAATAAGTTATATCATCTTATATCAAGAAAGAGAACATTCTAAATGTATGAAACATCACATTTCTTCCAGCACTTATTCACTTTATATTTCCTGCAAATTAAGACACTGAATTACTGAGTACATTTAAAAGATAGCAAGAAGCCTGTGCTTGGGCCAAAATATGTCTAGCATTAGCTCGTACCAGCACGGCAGCAGTGGTGATAAACGTCTTATTAGTATTGGGCATATATGTCCCAGACTTGTATGAACAACCACCCCAACAATAGATAGGTTTGAAAGCGATGAAACAATGCAATGCTCTTACCTGACTACTGTGTGCGTGCAGACAATAAACTCTGGCTTGGAGTTCCATTGGTGGTATGTGATGTAGTAGTGCGTCTGCAACCAAATCCACTGCTGACCTTTGGTCAAGAAGCGATAGTAGCAGGATTTACCCTTTCCAAACTGCATCACTAAGAGGATATTACAGAAAGACATTTGTAAATACTGTGTTCAGCTGTGCAAATCTGTAAAGATGAACTGCAATAGCATCAAATGTAGCGTGCAATCTGAACAAGCAAATATAAAATGGGTTGAGACCCCTAGTCATGAAATTAATTAGGTTGGAGCACATTATGCTTATATCAGCTTTTTATAATTAATTAATTTATTTATTTATTTATTTATATACACTTAATATTTAAAAATGTTAAGAGAAACCTCTTAAAGTGTAACTGCACCTTAAAATGTGTTTTTTTGAGTTGTAAACAAAGTATTATGATTGATCTGTGATGACACACATCAATGCTGGTGTTAATATTGACAAAAATCCTGTTTTTATCAATTTTATGGGCTGAAAACAGAACTACACTCTATCCATCAATAATCACCCTGACCTGGCTGGTACTCATTACGCTCATTCATCATCAAATTCAAATGTTAATGTTAATGTTAATGGGGGTCCCCCTCTCAGCCCCTCCTCTCACACAGCTCCTTGACGCATTTTTCAAAGTTGTTGTGGGTGGAGTCAGGCTCAGCGCTGGGCTGCAGTAACACTTTAAATCTAGGTTTATTGTTTCATAAAATACTGCACGCATCAATCAGTGTTGCTTATACAGTTTGCAAGCTATGAACCACTTATTTTGTGGATCACAGCTCTAAATGTTTATAAACCTTTGATGTAAAAGGAACAAAAGCCCTACGGGTGCCTCAGAGGTCCAGACCTTTTTTCTGTACTTGGGGGAAGTGGAACAAGCCATGTAACTAAAGTGAGATGACCTATTTTTGAGAGACGGGTGCCCTGATCCTGTATATAGTCTCGAAGGGAGGGCCAGAAAGTATGAAAAAACAGGAGCGTATGCTTACGTTGCTTATGACACTGTGCTATAAGCTCCAAATCATCCACATGATAGTAATCATATCCTGAAGTACCAAGGACTTCAAAGGGCAAGTAGCCTATGATTGGTGAAGCTCTGTAAAGACAAAGATGCACAATCAGTACAGAAAGCATCTAAATAAAGCTGCAGGATCATCAACAGTCCTTACACATGAACACACCAGATTAAGACATCTATGGAGAAAAAAATACATTATTAACTCCTTCACTATGTGACCTAACAAACCATAAATAGACCACATGGACTCCATAATGAAACTATCACTATAGAATGACTGTTGCTGATTTAGTAGAAAAGACTATGTAACAGTAATGTTCTGTAAAATCCACTAAGCCAAGGCCTTGACAACTCTAATTCTGAGCTCACATTATAGAAAAAGTGGTTCTTCCGGCCAAACACATGGCAGTGAGAGACCTATACAGTATCTCAGCTGAGAATTGGCCAAACCACTCCCTCCTGAGGTTTCACCTCTGGCCAACGTTATCTAATCAGCTTCTAGGTGGTATGAGGTTTGAGGTGATACTGTCCTAGCCCACAAACTCGTGTCTATTTGACTGACTTACCAGCCAAATTACATGCAATCAGGAGACATGCTGTACATTAGGGCTGTAGCATGAACAATTTAGTGACTATGCAGGACTAAGGGTGAAACATAGCAATACATAATTAAACACACAAGTATTCATGGTCTACGTTAATTCCAAAAAATGTACCAAACCGCTTTACCTGTGATCTAAAAACAGGAACTTCCATTCCAGGCTGTGCCTGGATGTGAATTCATCACAAGGGTCTTCCACGTTACATAGGTCCTGGTAAAATAAAACAGATGTTATCATTAGGTCATGGCAGAAGACAGACATTTCTATTTGTATTGCACATATGATAAGCCACACGCAAGACATTAAGCTTCCTATCACTGTCTGTCTGTGTGTTGTCTGTCTGTCCGTTGTCTGTCTCGTGTTCCCTGTCTCTCGCTCTTGCTCTCGCCCATGTTTTTCCTGTCGTATTAGTTTCATCTGCCTCTCGTTGTCTGTGTCCAATATTGCTGTTCATTAAAACCTTGTTCTTGCCTGAATCCTGCCTACAGTATACTGTATATTTGTGCGATTGGGCCTTCCCACTGCACACATCCATTTCTCATGGTGGGAATGCTGTCTCTTACACACGCCTTACCTTTAGAAACTGTGGCGTGACTAATCGTACAGTGGCAATGAGGCAGACTTGCTCTTCTAACGAAGACTGCAAGGTTCTTGGTAACGTCAAATCAAGCCCATTGCAAGAAGACGTAGGCACTGTTACACACAAGGTAACCAAGGGAAAAGGAGTACAGCATAACGCTCATCCAGAAACTTTAAATACTAACATGTTTTGTCTTATAACATAAAATAATAACATAAAATTAGATATTAGCTTTAGATGGTAAGCTATTATAGCATTACTTTGATACATAATCTATATATAGCAATTTGATTTAGTTTCAACAAATGTAGTTTTATTGAATGACACATTGAATGACATTCTGTTGATGTTCCTGAGCTACTGTATGTACTTTGTATTGTTATTGTGTCACTGTGAGATGTAATACAGCTTTCCCATTCCACCCCAGCTTGTTTGCAAACAACTGCATGCGTGTGGGATGGAGTCCAAAACATCAATGCTGATTCGATTATACAATCGAGATGCCCTCCCACAACTATGTATTTTTCTAAGTGTGTCTTTGCAAACTTTGTCGAATTATTGGGGGCTTAATAACTTCATCAAGGACAGCACGATACATTTAATTAACACGAACACAAATGCAAAATATTTACCATTGTTATGAAACTTGAAATCCCCAACAAACTTCACATATTCATATATAGGCGGTTCCTTTGGGTCAATGTTACCTCTTGCCAAATGACAGCAAAACTCAACATGTTGCTCACCTTAAAAAAAGGAAAACAAATTACATTTAAGTGTGCCCCACACTCATCAAATCTCTCTCTCTCTCTCTCTCTCTCTCTCTCTCTCACTCTCTCTCTCTCTCTCTCTCTCTCGCTCAAATCCTTGAGTAGAGATATACTGGATAATAGTCAATGTTTATTGGCCTATAAACATGATAAGATTTTGTTTTCGAGGCCTGTTATGCACGGAATGTAAGTGTACTTTTCTCATGTGTGGAATCATTTTGTTGTTGTGTCTATTTTTAGTGGTGCGTGTTTCTAAATGTTGTGTGCTCACATTTTAATAAACTGCTACAAAATTAAATGTTATGGTTTCACTGTTACACCTTATATTGACCTGATATTTAGTTGGTGTAAAATTTGATGGATTAACTGTGTTGTACTGTATATAAACATCATGAAACACAACATTTGAAAGACCCTATGCATATTCGCACTTTAGGATAAACCATAAATGCCATGTCCTAACCTACTGCTGCCAAAATGTCAAGGAAGATAAACAACCTTGCTTCAGCATTTATAAATCCTGAAAGTACTATACTAGGATACTAAGGAAAATTAATGAATAAAGATGGTTTGGTGGGCCACTTGATGCCTTTGTTGCGTCAAAGGTTCCGATGCCTAAATTCTTCAAGAATTGGACCCAAAGAAGCAGACAGACTGACCCAGTAAGAGGTGGTAATGACTGCAGACTCTTTTCTATTTACAGTTCTAAGCAAAGACCGGGACAGAGGCTCCCTCCTCAGAAAACACCAAAATGAACAAGGGATTAAGGTCAGTGTCTCAAGCTCCAGATACTACATTGCTCTGTATTATTGTGCTAACATAACAGTGATTAAACGTCTCACACACAATGCTGGGCTGGCTCCTATTATCAGCTAAAAGGCTAATCATAGAAACACTAACCCATAATCCAATGTAATAAGGGACCCAAATATAGCAACATGCTCTATAGACCTATACTGTGTATAACAAGTGTGTTTAGCCACATTTGTCTGAGCTGTACCCTTGTTAAAGTGATATTGAATTTAAAAATATATTTTTATTGTTTAGCTTTCTAAATGTTTACCTCGAACACACTGATGAATCGTTGTGGTTTTTAACCTCCACTGGTAATTATAATGTAAGTTCAGTTAGCTAAACTACTATAAAGATCACTGTATGAAACAAATGCTTAAAAAGTGTTCTAAAACAGAATTGTAATTGAGGTTTAGATTTTTGGGCTTTACCATGAATATAAAGCGCCAAAATAAACACATGTGAATTGGAGTTGGCAGTTCAAAGGATTACTCACTGTCAAGGAAGTCAGCACCAATATGGTCAGTTGTTAGCATGTGGGAAGATAGCAGTTTATATACCTCCCCGTGTTCACGCTCCGGAAGAAAGTTCAGGATATTTTGGTCCACCATATCTGACTGATAGAAAAGCACACAAGTATATTGTTGGTGTTTTGGGGTTTAGGGTCTTGTGCCACGTGCATAAATGTTGGTATGCCACTCGATGCCATTGGCAAGTTTGACAGGTCAAAAGATTACCAGTTCCAATGCTAAGAAAATGGATAGCCAAAAAAGTGAAGTCTGTACTTCTACTGTGATATAGTAAGCGAGACATGCATACAGTTATGTTACAGTTCACCAAATAAACACACAGTAAGGCACACCTCACTTCACACCTCTTTGCACAATTGTCATGGGAAACGCTGGGAAAGACTTCAACTTAAACTGCACCAATCCCCTCAAAGTGCCACTATACCTTACAACATGACAGACGACAACATTTTGATTTGAAACTGCACTGTGTCTCACACTTACCGGTAAGTGACCAATGAGCGAAGACACGCTGTCAGAGACATATATGATGTTTCCATCTGTAGTCATAGCCACCAGGAAACCATCTAAAGCCTGTCAATAGAACAAGGTTAGCAGTTACTCAGAAAAGTTGCATGGGTTTAATTGGTAGCACTGTTATACATTAGACTTAATGACCTATAACAACCAGTATGGATGGTTCTTGACTTACCTCCAACATTAACTGGGTGAATTCCTCATTACTGAGAAATGAAGGCTTCCAGTCTTGTCTTATATCACAAGACTCATTCTGTGCGGTTATATCTGAAACAGTGAAGAAGCAACCTCACAGTCACATTGGGATGCATGAGTCATGAACTAACAAAACACACATTGAGAATGGTGGCCTATCCAGGTCATTTAATAACCCTACCTTTCTGTTTCTGCAAGAAATCAATAGTTCTCTGCAATATGGTGGACTTGTCCATCTTGCGTGGATGGCCTTGACCCTGCAGCATGGTGCATAGCTCCTTGATGAGCACATTGAACTGATCTCTTCTTTTCTTCTCCGATTTGTTACGGGATTCCCTTTTCCATGCAACAGAATGAGACACTTACAAATAATAGTAACCCTTTATATCATGGGCTATTAAAAGCATAGTCATTTCAAAATATTACTGATTTACAAAAACTACAATTTACAGAAACTACTGCAACCGATGTCCTTAAAGAACATACATTTACAGAACTGAGAGCAGTACGTGGGAATAGACACAAACACATGGTGTTAAGACTATTTTCATCATCATATTGTCAATGTGTATTCATTCATGGTGACCTGTGCCACTCACTGGGTACCTCCCACTGACTATGTAATGCTTGTTTCAACCCACAAGGGTAACTGCAAAGGCAATTCATGAATTGTACCTATAAAACCACCCAATTCATCATCTATTGTAGCTTTTGTCCAATCAATATTCTCTACAGGAAAAAACAACAGTGACATGTCTAAACATAAATGAACAGCCCTTTCTTGCAATGCATAATTGCTTAATTATCGGTTAACAGTGTACTGTACATAGACTCACATTGATGTATGCATTCAGATAGACACTGAAACAAAAGCCAACGAAGAATAAATACACATATATACACACACACACACACACACACACACACACACACACACACAGGCACTGGAGTACCTTTTTGCCCTATCTTTCTCATCGTCATCCGGCACGTCTTCCACACAACTGTTGGTGCTAGAAATACGGGGTTAAACGTTAGTGACGAGCTCCTTTGAGTAATTGACCCCTCTTAACTAACACAAGGGGCAGCGTCATATCCAAACATGTTTTCCAAGTGTTTGAAATATCATTGCAAACTGGAACACCATAATGTTGATAATACAGTGGCATACTGTCACCTCTTCTCTCTTATTATAATATCACAGATTATAATAATGTCCATTCTCACTTCTGTCAGCCATCAACATTGTTATTGTAAGAACACTTAAATTTGTGCTCAAAGAAGTCATCATGCCCATCAGGCATTGTCACAACACTCACGGCACTGCAACTTGTGACTCTGTTGTGACTCACAATACAAACAGATTGCACCAGATCACACTGCTAACACTGCTGTTACATACTTACATGCATACAGAAACAAAACAAGAACAAAACACATGAGAATACAGATCTACAACAAATGATCTGGGTTCAGAAAATAGGCCTGGGTCACTGTTAAACTTACTGTCGTTACGTTACGTTTAAGGTGGGGCTATGATCTATTAATGATTTGATTGACACCTATGAGCACCGACTCCACGACAAACAATGAATGGAAAACTTCCGGACTGATGCAGAGGGGAACAAAACTGGGGATTCATAAATCAGGGTCTTATAAGGATATTATAGTTCACACTGACAGACACACACACACACACACACACACATCAGAATATTAATTTTAGTCCGATAAAAGGTTAAATTCATAGTAATAAGGGAGCTTAAGTGGACGGGTACTCAACAAAGAGTTAGGTAGGACATCTTAATAAAAGTTGGGAGGAAAAAGTTACATTTGCTAAAACTGGAATGGTCACATGAGGATAAGGCTTACGTGTTTCAGCCAGAGCCATGTAAAGAGAGAGTTGCATCATCTTCGTTGGACCGTTTTTTTCCACGCAACAGAGCATCAAAATAGTTCCCGGAGGTTAGTCTAAATACTAAAAGTACACTATAAATTCTATTAAAAATGTAAAAAGGTTAATTTATTGACTAGTAATTACCATAAAAGGAAGTTATATATCTGTATATTAAAAATGCCCACCAAGCACTTCCTGGAACTATTTTGCCATAGTTTCACCTCTCCATGAACCATGTGATCGTTGAAAATGTTGAACTTCTGTTGCTGTAACTCTGTTATTTCTATGGCTCTGGTTTCAGCTATAGAGCCCTCATCAGAGCTGGCAATTAAGATGTGCTTCCTCCCTCTCTTTTGAGTCCCTTGAATTGCTCATTAGGTTTAGCACACGCATTATGATTTTTGGAAGCGCATGTATTTTTTCTCCCATTTTTAATGGGAATTTTTAACTGGAGCTTGAATGTCAGTGTATTTAAAGTGACATGACGTGGTACTCACTCCCATTCACGTATGCTGGACGGGCAGGGGCCACCAAAGTCGGAAATGTTTTCCATTCTCACTCCCTTTGCCAGCCAGGTCTTTTATGTCTCATAAGTCCCATTCGCGCTGACGGAGGCTGAACACGTTAGGAAAAACCAGTGATCCACCTGTTACTGCCCGCCAAAGAAACTGTGTGTCCTGTAAAATCAAGAAGAAATTATTAGCAATATTCTAACTAGGTAGATCCTTTTCTAGGCTCAGTTTCTGCTAAATTAAATTGTAAGGATAAAAAATATATTGTGTTAGTGTAAGCTTGTATACAAACACTCACACACTGAAATCAAAGCGTCTAGATATTACATTTTCCAAGGTCCCCGTTGCATATCTATGGTAACTCATTGGGCTATCCCTAGTCCTTAAAGAACTATAAGGTAAAGGAAATCATAATTATGTCATTGTGAGTTTCAACTAAAAGGTTACAAGAACAGTTTTATTTGAGAGACAAATGCACATATTTACTGTAGATGAAAACATTTAAATCTCAAAATGCACTAAATCACAGAAGGACAGAGACAATTATGGCACTCTTTTTCTCCATACTCAAAGTGCTATACGAAACAGGTGGATGTTATTTCGACATTTTGCTCTTTTTTAAGTACAGGACACAGAAGTGTAAGATCCTAATGCAAGTGCTAAAATCACTCCATAATTGCACTGCAAATTAATGTGCATTAACCCGCTGTGACTTCTGACTGATTACAGCATTTCATAGAAGTGTTGTTCACAGGAGGAGCTGCATGTGTGACCTAGAAAAAAGCCACAGGCAGACATCTCTTTTGATAACCAAGCATAACAAAGAGTATATCAGAGCCACCTCATTCACATCCTATGAATAAAGGAAGTCTAACAAGTCTAACATAGGCTGGCCATAAGATCACATAGGAATTCTACAATAGATTCTACACTTTGATTAGCTTCAGCGTCATGCAGCATGTGACTACAAATTGAAATCAAAACTGGATTCAGTCTAGTACTGTAGGACTACTCGGCAAAATGATTCAATACAATGCCATGTACGATATGCTGACAAAAGACACATAACAATGATACACTGTTTTGGCCTTCAAGAGATAATACACTGCAAAAACTATATCTAACTTAGTGTGATAATCTTGTTTTTAGATTTTAAATCTAGTAAATTTCACTTACTGCACTGGCAGCCAGCCAGCCTTGGGCTCATACCATACTCCCATTAGGCAAGATTAGTCAGCCATCCATCTAGGGTGGCATTAACTCGAGCGGCATTTTGACATTTGGCTGCATGCCCCTGATCAGGTAAAGCTGTAAATAAAACCAATTTGATAAAGGCACGGCAGGTTCAGTCATTCTCGAGAATGCTAGCTAACTTAGAGCTCAAATAAAAAATAAAAAATCCCTCTGCAGCACCGCCCCACACGTTGAAACACATTGAGAAGCCAATAACAAGCAGCTTTGTTGTTGTGACCGGTGTTTGCCATTGTTTATGTTCCTATTTACGGAGCCAGGGCTGTGTAGAAGTACCTGATTATTTTTCAGCACGCACAGAGAGCGGTAAGTTAGTGTTAATGCAAAGAGACCCTTGACTATGGGTCATTGACATAGGCTAAAGATAATACGCTGTCGATATTCTAAAAGCGGCTTTTCAATGGACAAGTAGGCAAGTCTTAAAGCAAGGTAGGGCCCATTTCAGTTTATTAAGGGTGTGTCTATATGCAGAAGCATATCAATAATGCAAACCATGTTTGGTTTGTAGTTTAGGGTGTTCATTAACATTTTCCTTAAAACAAAATCCATAACTAAATTAGACAAAGTAAAGAGTGTCTACTGTTTCCGACAGACATTTGCCCTATACATGTTTCATGTGAAAATGTGACATATGCTTAAGCTCTGTAAAGTCATAAGGTCCGGCAATATACAGTATTCTAAAAGACCAAAAGATGCAATGATAATTGATTCAGTCTTACTCAATAGCAAAAGCAAAAATGTGGAAGGAGTGTCAGATGTAGGCCTACAGAGACGTTATGGAACTGAGTGAAGACTCATTTTTGCAGGCACTACAGCTTTATTTGAAACATCCACCTGAGTGTCTGATGCTAGCTACATACTGAATTAGCAGCCTGGCTGGCGCATCAGGGTTATATCTGTTTCCCTGTTCGTCTTGTCAGTTGTCCGTGATTGTTTTGTTCTAGCTTACATGTAGTCTGCGACTACATGATCGCAGTACTTTATTAAATCTCTCCGAGCACTTTTACTCATCGTTTTGTCTTAACCTTGTCTTGGCTAACTGCACTCACCTCGTCACCTACGACCCCTTCATACAGTAGCTTATTAAAACCGTTCACAATTGCACCTTGTGTTAGCAAATGGCAAATACAACATACATTCTGTTTAAAAAAGCTATGAATTAAGCAAAGGAAATAAAATATGGGGTTGATGCTGATAGGATCTTGTTAGCCTGGTGCTGGCAACATGCTTCCAGAAAGCCAAATCATTTGTCTCATTTCAAAGAGAAGTTATTGACACCCAAATAATCACGTGTCACAAACTGATGATACTGAAACTCATGTTGAAAGCTCACATTGAAGTTAGGTTTCCATTATACAAACAAAACCTGCTCATCTTTTAGTGGTGATTTGTTATACAGTAATGGATGCACCTGCCAAGTGTTTACAAAAGTTTGTATACCACTGCTTTACCTTTCTACCTGTCTTGGCTTTTGACTCAAATGATTTGAGGTACTGATTGAATGACTAACATTGTTATTTTTAAATGTACTGTAGATGTTTTAAGATGCCCACTGATCCGTTCTCTCTTGTGAAAGAGATTAGAATCTCAATGAGACTTCTACCTGGTTAAATAAACGGTATATAAACTGGCAGTGTCGCTGTTGAGAACTATTAGAGACAGATCTAAGCCTGTGTGCACACAAACCACAGAAAACAGAAGCATATAATAATGTGTATTTAGCTGGTGAACTACCACAAACCTAAGGACATAAAGTTTATTAAGATATAAGTTATAGCTGCTTCACATGCAAACCCAAATTTATTGAATGTATTGAGGTTATGCCACACCTTAAAAGGTTATACAGTTTTTAAAAAACACCAGAGTCTGGTTACACATATCCTGGGGGGTTTAACTGCCAACCTGACCTCAGTGCCAGTACATTTCTGTTCAAGTTCATTACCAAACATCCCATGAAACTATAGAGATGGGTTATAACTGAGAAGTAACCTGCATAAAAGCAAACCAAAAACCTAGAAGCCAAGAAGAAAAGAAACATACATGTTCTATGAGACCAAAATAGCTATTACAAAGTCTATATTTCCTGTATTAAAGGTTTGCTCACTGGAAAAAGAACCCAGAAGTCCTTATTTGGGCAGGGGCGCCTCCCAAAAACAATGTACGACTTGCCAGGTCTATTAAGAAACATATACCCATAGGGCACATACTGTGTGTATAGGCATATGTTATGTGAGACAGAGCTTTTCGCGCCATCTGATGTAATGTGCAGTAATGTGCTTTTTTTTTACTATAAACAATGGACCTAATGGAACATGTGTTTTATAAATGTATTTTTTCACCCTACATTGGACAACTAATCAAATACAAAAGAGTGTCTCTCCACACCATTACAGGGTTAAGATGTCCATTTCAGGTGCAAAATGGGTCCAATCTTAAAAATAACCAATCAGAGGCTCTGATATGAATTACACTGAAAGTCTTAATCATGCATTTGCTTTTGTGAGCTATAGCTACCATTTCCTATTGGCCTGGGACAGACTTGGTTATTCAAGTGTAATAACATATAGCCTTTAGCCTACATAGTAATTATTTACCTTTACACACACATTGATAAACATATTTTAGAATAATAGTTTTAATTTAGAGGAATACCCAATTGCACAATATCGACTCAGTATCAGTTTATATTTTGTGGAGAAATGTGACATTGGCTGTTTGGCTTAGTTGTGTTTGATTTAGACAGAAAATTAAGATGTGTGGCTGAGGAAGCTAATGACAAAATAGAGATCCAAGAGGAAACATTAGTGGCCAAAAAGAATGTCTCCTCGGTATCTTGTAATTACTGTTGTTGTACGAATCCAATATTACTGTCAGTTGAAAATGTGTTTTGATATGCTATGAATATATTTTGATGCATTAACCCTTTCTGTTTTTACTTAGGTTTAAAAACATCAAAATGAATATCGATATTGCAATTTTCATGATCAATATTGCAATATAACATATAACATGACTTTGCGAGGCAGGGTAATGTACAGTGTGAGCCTATATGTGCTGTAGGGAGAGATGTCAGCCACTGTGCAGTAGGGACATGGGTTCTAAAGAGTTTGAAAATGACAACCAACCACATGGGTAAATCAAAGCATGTCCCTTTAAAACATTTTCATCTTTGCATCAAGGAGTGCTGGAGGATTAGCTGCTGCTGTCTGCTTGAGCTGCAGCAGGGCAGGTTGCTATCAAAACTCAAACCTGTTTATTAAGGGTTTCATCGCCTTTAGATTGGTTATGGAATTAATATGAATTGTACATCTGAAACTGAGGTGAAATTATGTTAGACAGTATGTCTATATGGGTTTATCTATGTAACTGACAGCACACTTAAATTGAGCCTACCAATTGTTGTGGCAATATCAGAGCAGCTTGTAGGCCTGCTTATCAACCAAATGGATTAAGAATGCAATGTATTTTTCTAGATGTTTTTGAGCACTGATTAAATGGGTAAAACCTGCCAATGACAAACTGCTAATTTTTATGTTTTCATTTCACCTTTAATAACGCCATGTCTAAAACGGAATAGCATACTTCTTAATTAATATAATGTAATTTGTTTATAAGGCTTTAACACTGAGTTTGGAAGCTTAGCTTGCAAGATGGTAGCCTACAGACTCACTCATATTCTTTATCAAGTTGCCCTGAAATAAAAAAACAAATTAACATCAAAAACGGACTTGAACCAAAAATAATTTGTAAGGAAAACCATAATTTCAGATGTATTTATTTGTTGTATGATATATTCTGAATCTCAAGTTAGTGATGCAAAGAACTGTTTTAGCCTATATTTCATCATAACCGGGCACACTTCTTTCTGTTGAGAATAGTCTGGAATAACATGTCTAAAAGAAGCCAAAATATAAAACTGACTATGATTTTCTTGTAAATGTTTAATAAAATAATCTAGGCCAAATTAAATATGCCAATCGTGCGGTAGCTCTACACACTATAAACGTGGCAGTGCTTGAAGTTTATTTCTACAAAATTACAAAACAGGCATACTAAAGGAAATATTGCATTTATGTAGATCCATAAGTAGATTGTAGCATAAATCCTGGCGACAAACACTTAATCAAATCAAAGCGCACATAGCCTACCTTGAAAACGACACTTCGGTAGAAATAAAGATTCACACTTCACTTTAGGTCCAGGTATCGTCCGTTCATTCCTCATCTTTTTGCAAGTACGGCATAGATCTGTTATGCTATAATGTTGACTACAGTAGGCAGTAGAGCGCATACAATTGCATAAAAACGCGTAGTGAAGGTCGTCGTTAATCGAAGAGCAGCGAGTCGAGGCTAAGGCAACGCTTTTCTTATTAACATACAACTACAATTCCATTCGCAATCCTCCCTGGTTATGGGCTGTCTGTCTGTTTTCCATGCACTACGCTCCACATCCTTCACTGGCTGTCGCCGCTTGTAAACAGACCAGAGAGAACAGAGAAAGTAGGTCAGCTGGTAACTCTGGTAATACTACGACATATAAGCAGCCGGCTGAGTACCAATACTTAAAGTAGTCAACCTTTGCCTATCTGCACACATTTGTCGAATCTAATGGAATAGGAGTAGACCTTTATCAATTGTTTTTTCAAGTGAGAGTTTAAAAGCAATAGCCATACTTTTGATGACTCTTCAATCTGAAGGGTGGGGGTGGGTGGGGGGGTGGGGGGGGTGACATCATATGCTCTGAATTTCCTTATGAAATGATTTCTCATATGAATGACCTGTATAAATAGGCAATTTAAAGTCCCAGATAAAAGCATGGTGAACTCACTGTAGACTATGAGGTTGTGAGAGATCAACTTGATTATCCGTCCTAATTTCTAAATTTAGCTACTTACTGGCTTGAAGTAGTAACTAAAATACAAATTAAAAAAAAAACATTTTTATATATAAGTGGAATGATCATTTAACACATCTCCCATTTCATAATATGCAAGCATTGCAGATTAATTGAGTAGGACTACACAATGGATACTAGGGATGTCACGATACCAGAAATTTAGTAGTCGATACCAATACCAGTGAAATTCAACGGTTCTCGATACTCATTTCGATACCACAGGGCAAAAAAAAAAAAAATTTAAATTTAAATAAATTTTAATATATATATA